>OW679202.1:122943963-123159910 GCA_940337035.1 Agriotes lineatus | reverse complement strand
TCACTGTAAAATGAAGTTGTGTGCGTGAATCACACCAGATTTTTTAATTGAAATTAAAACTTGTCTCAAAACACCTAGGACTCCGCATTTACATCTGACACTGACAGTTTTGAAATCCATGGCATTCTATGTATTTCGTTGAGCATCATTATGGAATATTCATTGTTAAATCTGGTTAGGAATTCTTTGATTTTTCAATACTCAATTGGATGCGGAAAAGTTGAATTTTTCTAAACTAGAATGGAAAAATAAGACAAAAAAGAATGAACGCAATCTTTAGGTCTTATATAATGTTAACTACAAAATTAGAGCAGAAAGGCAGAAAGAAAGAGAGCAACGATTTTATGTTATAGGATAATTAAATAATGAGTAATTTTTTACCGGATTTAACAAAATCTTGTGTACAATACGTTGGGAAAAGCTAACGCCTCGAAAAAAAATCTCACGTCTAAAACGGAAAAACATTACTTTTCCCAACTTATTGTACAAATAGCTATTCCGTCACTTGTTATGGAATGAAAATACATGCAAAACACATAAGAAGCAAGCGTTTCAGAATAAATGTTCTATCTCAAGAGTGAGAATTTTTACTTTCTATTATTAAAAATGATTTCGGAATTATTACGTTCACTAATGGTCGTGGAGAAATAGTTTACTGGTATAGTGTAGTGTGGTAGAAAAGTCACATATATTGTACAGGACTATTGTAATTTTTAATAAGCTTAATACTTACATCATGTACAAGACTGATTAAAAGTAAATAAATAATTGTATAAATGGGTTCATTGATTGTAGTGTTTTGCCCCCTATAGTAAATCGCACATCTGCAAGTAAAGTTATTTATGGCTAGCTTTCAGTAGGCATGAAGACTCAAATCTGCAAGTTAGGTTCACCGACATGTTCATATTTAAACTCCTGTGTTACGCCACTGGGCTGTGAAATTAAAAAGCAGCAACGCGCAGACTCACTACGCTGTCAATTTATGTATCAACAAATTGAATTTTCGTGCGCTTCGTTTCTGGTGTATTTACAAGTTAATTCAAAGGCAAATCTATGAACAAATTATCAGGTAATATTAAGCGTCACTAGTCGTGTTTTGTTTTTAGATCGTTCGCGGCTTTCTGCGAATTCAATTGTTTTGAACGCGTCCTTTCATGTGAAAAAACATAACCTCAACTTATATTTTTACAATTTTCTGGACCTCATGATCTTTTTTGAAGTATTGTAAGACTGAAATCGGCTTCCTCTTATAGGACTCGTTCCTCATGGTAAGTTTCGAAACTCTAGCACGGATATTTGCTTTGCAACACTAGCCTGACCTTTTTTAGGCTGCGGGAACTGGCTCGGAACAGCTTCTCCTGATGCTCGCTGCTGGAAGCGGAACCCTACGATGCTGGAACTGCTGCGGTGTACTCCTACACGGCGTGCGGACGTATTGCTACCAAAATTTCAAACGCCTGACCTCAATTGTGCTCAAAATCTGATGATCGTAAACTTCTCGTCGTTGGCGAAGTGGTTCGGAAGGTGGTCGCAGATGAAAATAATTTCTAGGTGATGGATTTTCACACCCACATTCTCTCATATGCACTACGAATTCCTGATCACAATGGTATAATTATTTTTAATTTATTTCAATTGTAAATGGCTTAAAACTCAATTAATCTGGAGAGACAAATTAGACTGTCATGAAATAAATTTTTGTTCAATTGTTTCTCCCCTGGGTAGTTAACAACAATTCTCTATCTAAATTCATAATTGTGGATGTTAACCAAGTACAAATCAGTTACTTCTAACTAAATTTTAACTTATATTATAAAAATGTACAAACTATTAATTCTAAAATTATTGTTTGTTCACGTTCGTATTTAAACTAGGTTATAGCGCCACTCACTATGTTTTATTTGGCTTGTCTGTTCACTTATATCACTTCACTGACTCATTTTTTTAAACACCAATCTCGTTTATTTCCTGTTGTGTGAATTTCTTGTATTTTATAATAATTGTCTGCTTTTCACCATTCTTCAAATATTACCGTTCCATTTTTTATAGCCTTATTTGATCTAGAATTGTGCTCTCTTTGCACTGTATTAAGAACATTCTGTCCTTCTTACCTTTATTTAAAAAGTTCATAGAACTGTACTTATTCAATTATACTGACATGTAAATTTATTTAACACGCATGTAACAAACCCTTTGGTGGTGATAGATTTGTTGAATTTTGATTGGCTTTACTTTGCACCAACCTCTTAATTTATGCTAATTAATATTTCTGTGACTCTAATTTACGAATTGAGCTCTGCCTTATTGCCATTTATTCTGAAGTAATTCAAATTAATATCGGCAATGCTTTACCAATGTAGTTATGTGAGGGTCGCGTATTTACAAACACTTTATTTTGAATTTTATCTAGCATATTTTAGGAAGGACGTTTGTTTATTGCAGACATTTTATTTCTAGGGCGTACAGTTGTTTATTTCAGGCAATTTTATTTCTAGGGCGTACATTTGTTTATTTCAGGCGTTTTAGTTTAGTACAATGATAATCTGTAGCTATAGATGTGTTTTGTATGTAAAATAAGTGGAAAATTATATCATATAACGAAAGCTTTCGTTTGTTTGTTTTGCTTGCAAACTGTAACATAATACTGCTACAGCTGTGGGTCACCCCGGCTAATCGAAAAATTCCTAGATTAGATTTATGAGCGGCTATGACCCCAGGTCGAGGGGGAGTTGAGGCCCAACCGCCGGCTAAATTAGCTTGGGAAATTTATTGGTCTAGGATTTCAAACACGTGGCCCGCGTGTCAAAAGGAGATCCTGGGAAAATATTTAAAAATGCGACGGAAAAGGAGTAAAACTCGCCGCGGGGTTTGGAGCTGAAGCGGCCAATCAAAATCAAGTCTCCATAGCAACGAAATTTAGATTTCGTTGGCATTGGCGGGCGTTCCACGGCACATGAAGGAAGGGGACTGCGAAAGATTGCATAAAACACTCGACACAGAAGGAAAGGGTAGCAGAAGAAGCACGAAGCCTGGGGCCGAAGCTGTTTCGACTAGTAACACAAAACATCACGACAACTCCGCACTTAATTAACACCTTACTCTATTTGGTGTAGCTCCACTGGTATTGCGAAGCCACCTCGGGCTTTCGTTAATCGGTGAACGTTCGACACCAACTCTTGCTTTTACTCCTCTCGTTATCACGCAAACTGGCATGGCAAGGCTCCTCTTTGGTCTTGTTTGTAAGTGAGCGTTGATTAACCACTCTTTGCCTTTACTTCTCTCGTTATCACGCAAACTGGCATGGCAAGGCTCCTCTTTGGTCTTGTTTGTAAGTGAGCGTTGATTAACCACTCTTTGCCTTTACTTCTCTCGTTATCACGCAAACTGGCATGGCAAGGCTCCTCTTTGGTCTTGTTTGTAAGTGATCGTTGATTAACAACTCTTTGCCTTTACTTCTCTCGTTATCACGCAAACTGGCACTGCAGGGCTTCCTTTTTGGTCTTGTTTGTAAGTGCGCGTTGCATAACAACCCCTTGTCTCTCTACTACCACACTAACACCACTAGGCACTTCGTAACAAGTTTACGGTCGGCAAACGGCCCATTGGCGTTGGGCAAATAATTGTAAGCGCAGTGTACTGTTTACTTTGTCCTAATAAATAACCACCGCTTGACATGTTGTTGTTTTCTTTGGTGTAAAAGCTGGAGGTCGCCAGCCCCTATACGAACGGAGTGAAAACAGTAAATACGGAAGCCTAGTTAAAATAACTGTAACTGTCGTCGAAGCACCCGCCGAAAACAGTAAAAAAATCACACAACGTAGGCCTATAAACAAGCAACAGGTAACCAGGGTGTGCACCGTTACAGAAAAGTGGTGCCGTGACCAGGATAGGGGAGTGATAACAGGGGGCCGAAAGCTGAAATCAACAATGTCAAATAGTGCCGATCGAAACTTGGAGGCGCGGGATATCGAGCCAGAGATATTGCCGGCCGATACAGCCGGCGAAAGTGTTGAAATAGAGGAACATGAAGTACCGACGCCGGAAACACTATTGGTGCCGACTTGGTTCTTTCATTGGAGCCGGGCCCAACGCGCCTTGGAACAAGAAAGAAATCAAAATTTAAATGAATTCATGACCGGAGTGATGAGCTCTTTAAATGAAATAAAGGCCGCGGAGGGCTCCGGTTGCAGCACAGCCGCCTCACATACGAGGGGGAATCAAGAAAGCGCCAGTGCTAGCCTGACTGGCGCGAACATAGCACAACAAAGCCAGCCCGAGAAGCAAAATAATGTCAAGGAGCCGCATATGACGAGTAACGCCACTGCAGCGTGTGCGGAAGTCCCGGCGAATGCCTGGGAGCGCTCACTGCTGTTGGCGACGCTTCCCGAGAAGCCCGTATTTAGCGACAACATTTCCAAGAACCCCCTCGACTGCCTAGACGAGCTGCAAATTTATTGCAGGCGTCTGAAATTAAACGGACAAGAGCAGCTGCAGTTGGCGCTTGAATGCCTGCGGGGGGGCGCCCGCTTTTGGAAGGCACTGTATGCAGACAGCTGGGATACCTTCGAGGATTTCAAACGTGATTTCCTCCACACTTTTTGGGGCGAACGCGAGCAACTCAAAATTCGGAATCAGATCAATACAGCGCGCTGGGATCCGAGGGCAAAACAAACGATGCTAGCACATTTTGCTTTTTTTGTTAGCCAAGCGCGACGTTTGATACCGCCGACCGCCGAGTTAATATTAGTGGCCGACATCATGCGTCACTTCCCGGAAGCTATACGCGCTCTCTACCAATTGCAGTCCGGCAGGAACATAGTTGAAACAGCCGAATTTCTACGAAGACAAGACGCGATCAAGGATGATCGCATTACTGCATGTCCGAATGCTAGCCGCTATCAGCACGCGCGTGACGTAAATACTATCGAAATGGAGCCACCAGCCGCGAGCCCTTACTATAGGCCCGAATTTGGGCACAGGCCACAATGGGCAAGCAGACGGGGTCGACAGCCGCGGTCAACAACGAGATGGGCACGCGCCGAGCCGTCGGGAGGTCTCGTTACGCAAGCAAGCGCCACCCAGGGTCAACGGCCGGGAAACCCGAAGCGGGCGGAGCGGCGGGACTAAATCGCTTCGCCCAGGGCGGTCCACTGAGGGCGCAAAGGAATGCGCTACCGTTTTCAGGCGCCGCCATAAAACTCGGACCGATCCGGATGGCGCCTAAATTTCCAGCTGCCGGCGAAGCAAAGGACCGCTACAGGGACGTATCCAGGGGCGGCCGGCCCTTCTATAATTATAATAAGCTGTTTAACGCCGGCCGCGCTCAGGAGAATTTAACAGTTAAAGGCCTACAGGAAAAATGCAAACCAGTGGCGGCGTGTGAGGGCCCCTTGGAAGGCACTGTCGTGGGCCCAACTGCCGATATATTATCAGTGCATCGACAGGCAACCTCTTTGGAAAATGGCGCCAGAATCGATCCACGACCGCTGCCGGAAATCACAGTTTTACTGCCTGATGGGAAAAACATTGGAGCCCTCGTCGATGGGAGCGAAATCACCTGTTTAGCTGAAAATGAATGGGCGCTTATCGAAGCGGCCGCGCCACACATAAATTCTTTACCAGTGCCCTCATTACAATTGCGAGGTGCGGTGGGGAAACCTACTAGCCCCGTGAAGCTGCAAGTGCTGCTGCCCGTGGAGATTCAAGAAAGGCGAATTCACATCCCCTGTTTGATAGTGAAAAATTTAATTAAACCGATGATACTGGGGGCGGATTGGTTGGCCCGGCACTCCGCCGTCATCGACTTTAATAAACGAACGATTAGTTTCTTGGAGAGCTCGAACCACGTGCTACAAGTCCATTTCAGAACAATAGTCCCAAATGGCGACGAATGCGTGGCCCACGCAGCGGCAATAACAGCACCTCGCGTACCTACTACGCATGCTGCGCTTGAAACTGGGGAGGCGTTAAGAGAGGCTGTAGCAAGGGCGCCCTTGGACGAGCAACAAAAGGGCAAGTTGCTGGAAACACTTATGGACTTCCGTCCTGTGTTTTCCCGACGGCCAGGGCTAACACAACTGTATGAGCATGCCATTAAAATGCACGACGAAACACCTTTTGTGAAAAGGCCTTATCCAGTTCCATTTTCGCTTAGGCCAGCAGTGGAAACAGCCATACAGGAAATGTTAGAACTAGGCATTATTCAGAGAGCCGCTTCGCCGTTTTGCAGCCCCCTGACGGTAGTCAAAAAGAAAAATAAGGAAGTCAGAATATGTCTAGATGCGCGTCTGCTAAACGAACGAATGGTGGCGGACTGCGAAACGCCGCCACCAGCTGAGGAACTACTACAGCGATTTCATGGAGTCAAATTCATGACTTCTATTGATCTGCGTTCCAGTTATTACCAAATCCCCCTCACTGAAGCTTCGAAGCCGTACACCGCGTTTCTATACAATGGCCGGACGTTCGTCTTCAACGTGTTACCCTTCGGTTTGAAAACAGCTGTGGGCAGCTTTTCGAGAGCGATGGACGTCATCTTAGGCCCCGAGGTGCGCGAATTTGCGGTGAACTACATAGATGACCTATTGATTGCGTCCCCCAACTTTGAAGACCATTTGGGGCACCTACGACGGGTACTGCAACGCCTACAGGCGGCTGGGCTAACAGTCAATCTCGCTAAGTCCAACTTCATCCAAACCGAAACTAAGTTTTTGGGACATTTGCTGACGACGTGCTGAGTGAGGCCCGACCCTGAAAAGATACAAGCCATTATGGACTTCCCGGCGCCACGGAAACAAAAACAACTGCGAGCGTTCCTCGGGCTCTGCAACTACTACCGCCGCTTTTCACAAGCATACAGCGACACCACCCGCGGACTGACGCAGTTGCTGAAGAAGGACGCCAAATGGCGCTGGGGGGACGCCGAGAACGAGACGTTCGGCCGTGTGAAAAAAATATTTTTGGACTCTGTGATGCTGACACATCCTAGGCCGGACCTGCCCTTCTACTTACAGACAGATGCGTCTGGGTACGGGCTCGGGGCAGAGCTCTACCAGCTGTCAGATGATGGCGAAAAGGGGGTAATCGCGTTTGCCAGCCGCTCCCTGAACGACGCCGAGCGCCGGTATACGACGACCGAGAGGGAACTGCTCGCGATTATTTTTTCATTAAAAAAATTTCGGACGTACTTAGTGGCGTCAAGATTTATCATCCGAACCGACCATAAGGCGCTAGAGTTTTTGCGGCAATGCCGGCTACTCAATGACCGCTTAACCAGATGGATCCTAATATTGGACCAGTTTCACTACGAGATCGAGTATGTAAAGGGCAAGGATAATATTGCTGCAGATGTATTATCCCGATTCCCCACCGCTGGAGCCGGCATAGGCATACAAGAGTTAAGGGAACCCATAATTGCTGCATTCCAGACACAATACTACAAGGATTTAGGCAAAAAGCTGGGCCATTTGAAAGCATTACAAAAACAAGACCCGGAACTGGATAAAATTTGGCAGGCCCGGGAAAGTGCCACGCTTGAGGAGGATACAGCCATGGCACGGAAGGCACGACAATTCAAGATTGTGAACGACGTGCTGATGTATCAAATTGAACAAAATAGTTCTGAAAGGCTGGCGATCCCAAGAGCAATAGTGCGCGACCTCGTGCTGCAACACCACCAAGAATTTGGGCATTTCGGCGCAGGAAAAGTCTTTGCCGCTATCAAAGGGACTTTCTACTGGAAGGGCATGTATCGTGATGTCCGTAGGGTCATTGCAACGTGCGACTTGTGCCAAAAGACTAAGTGTAACAACCAGATCACACGCGGCTTGATGAACCCAGTGATGGCGAGCCGAGTTGGGGAACTCGTGACAGCAGATTTCTATGGACCATTGCCCACGAGTCGGGGAGGCGCCACCTTCATACTAGTGGTACTCGATGTATTTTCCAAATATGTGGCACTGTATGCCCTACGCCGTGCCACCTCGAGAGCAGCTGCCAAATGCATATTGGAACAATTCTCCCAAGTAATAAAACCCGCGACGATCCTAACCGACCATGGTTCACAGTTCACCTCACGTAAATGGTATGATCAATTGCAACAGGCGGGTATTAGGACTACGCATTCCTCGATAAGGCACCCGGCTTCTAACCCAGTCGAACGCGTGAATAGGGAGCTTGGCCGCATTTTCCGCGCTTACTGCCACCAAAAACACACTACTTGGGCCTGGCAGTTGAAAAACATTGAAAGTTGCTTTAATGCCGCGCCTCATTTTAGCACTGGCTATTCACCATACGAGGTCATACACGGGAAACAACCACAGCTGCAATTGGACCGCCTACTCAGGAGGTTCCTTCCACCGCGCCGCGAACTGACATTGAATCAAATACATGAAGCAGCCAGGAAAAACTTGCTGAGCAGCGCGGAAATGCGGAGGAAAGTATTCAATAAGAAGGCCAAGGACATTCGTTTTGCTGAGGGAGATTTGGTGCTGCTCAAGTCTAACCCAGTTTCAAATAGCGATAAGAGGGTAACGGCCAAATTCCACTTGCTATATGAGGGTCCATTCAAGGTATCGCGCGACTTGGGTAACAATGTTTACACCATAGTACACATCGAGAGCGGTCATAAGAAAGGATCGTATAACGTGGAAAACCTCAAACGGTTCTACACGAACGCCGTTCTGGCGGCAAGGGCTGTCAACCTGTTAATTTATGGCGAGCCCAGATACGAGCTTGCGGCCGCTTGGCCCTCAGAACAGTCGGCTCCAGGTCGGTGTCGAGTCAAGTGCCCTCCGCAGAGTACCTCGGGTGTAGCCCTTACGGATAGAGAGGATAAGCCTGCGGCCCTTAGCATCGCCATGGAGGTCCAGCACCTGGTCGACGAATGGGGGAGCCACGATGACGTCCTCGACTGGGGGGTACTGTTTGCTGAAAGTAGGCCACCTACCCCAGGGGGCCTTTCCGCTAGGATGGCGGAGGAAGCTTACAAAAATACGACAAGCGAGCCAAAACCAGGATCACGCAGGGCGTGTGCCAAAACGGGCCTGCCACCGGCGAAGAGACCCCCGAGTAGGCCAAGCAACGCCCTGGTGATGGGGCTACGACCCCCGGGTAGCACGGGAGACCCCGGTATGGAGCAGCAAGAGCAGCCAAGACCACCGCCGACGGAGAGTACAACAACCCAGAGGCTGGGAGCAGAGCCAAGGTTAGCAACACAGGACGGACACCACCCGGAACCGGACAGCGGCGGCAGGAACCAGGAGCCAGACGGCACCAGCAGGGACAACCCGGACGTGGGTCAAGGCGCACAGCCCAGGCGGTCCTACGAGAAACCGACGGCACCAACGGCACGGGGAGCCACACGAAGGCGCCTAGCCCGTAAGCGCTTCATACAGCGTTGTAGGGAGAGACGCCGGCGCCCACAGGCCAACATAGTGCAGTGAAGTGCGCGTTGTTGAGGTACCCGACCCCACAATAAAAGTTTCCGTGGTGAACTCTGCGAGGCCCCACAAAAACCTTTAGGGGAGACTGTGAGGGTCGCGTATTTACAAACACTTTATTTTGATTTTTATCTAGCATATTTTAGGAAGGACGTTTGTTTATTGCAGACATTTTATTTCTAGGGCGTACAGTTGTTTATTTCAGGCAATTTTATTTCTAGGGCGTACATTTGTTTATTTCAGGCGTTTTAGTTTAGTACAATGATAATCTGTAGCTATAGATGTGTTTTGTATGTAAAATAAGTGGAAAATTATATCATATAACGAAAGCTTTCGTTTGTTTGTTTTGCTTGCAAACTGTAACATAATACTGCTACAGCTGTGGGTCACCCCGGCTAATCGAAAAATTCCTATATTAGATTTATGAGCGGCTATGACCCGAGGTCGAGGGGGAGTTGAGGCCCAACCGCCGGCTAAATTAGCTTGGGAAATTTATTGGTCTAGGATTTCAAACACGTGGCCCGCGTGTCAAAAGGAGATCCTGGGAAAATATTTAAAAATGCGACGGAAAAGGAGTAAAACTCGCCGCGGGGTTTGGAGCTGAAGCGGCCAATCAAAATCAAGTCTCCATAGCAACGAAATTTAGATTTCGTTGGCATTGGAGGGCGTTCCACGGCACATGAAGGAAGGGGACTGCGAAAGATTGCATAAAACACTCGACACAGAAGGAAAGGGTAGCAGAAGAAGCACGAAGCCTGGGGCCGAAGCTGTTTCGACTAGTAACACAAAACATCACGACAACTCCGCACTTAATTAACACCTTACTCTATTTGGTGTAGCTCCACTGGTATTGCGAAGCCACCTCGGGCTTTCGTTAATCGGTGAACGTTCGACACCAACTCTTGCTTTTACTCCTCTCGTTATCACGCAAACTGGCATGGCAAGGCTCCTCTTTGGTCTTGTTTGTAAGTGAGCGTTGATTAACCACTCTTTGCCTTTACTTCTCTCGTTATCACGCAAACTGGCATGGCAAGGCTCCTCTTTGGTCTTGTTTGTAAGTGAGCGTTGATTAACCACTCTTTGCCTTTACTTCTCTCGTTATCACGCAAACTGGCACTGCAGGGCTTCCTTTTTGGTCTTGTTTGTAAGTGCGCGTTGCATAACAACCCCTTGTCTCTCTACTACCACACTAACACCACTAGGCACTTCGTAACAAGTTTACGGTCGGCAAACGGCCCATTGGCGTTGGGCAAATAATTGTAAGCGCAGTGTACTGTTTACTTTGTCCTAATAAATAACCACCGCTTGACATGTTGTTGTTTTCTTTGGTGTAAAAGCTGGAGGTCGCCAGCCCCTATACGAACGGAGTGAAAACAGTAAATACGGAAGCCTAGTTAAAATAACTGTAACTGTCGTCGAAGCACCCGCCGAAAACAGTAAAAAAATCACACAACGTAGGCCTATAAACAAGCAACAGGTAACCAGGGTGTGCACCGTTACAGTATATATGTAAACAAATCATAAAAATATTGTCAATTAAGTACAAAGTATCGCACCAGCTTTATTAAATAAGTGATTTACACCGTATTCAAGTAACCCAACTCTCTGCGCTGGCACCCTTGGGCCAGCCTAGGAGACGAATTGCCTGCCCACACGACGCTTTTAAAATTGTAACACAATATTGTTTGCTTATTTTAGGCAGGCCGTCTCGCAGACCGTTTTATGGGGTTTAATTAATAGCGCCGGTGACCCCATGGGTCAAGAAATCGACACCTCCGAACGGCTGAAGTAGGCTAGAAGCTAACATGGCCAATCCTGAAGTGTTTTTCTCTCTCGAAAAAGCAGATCTGCTAACAAATAACACAGTACGGCTCATGCTTCATCGTACACACACACACCTTAATAACCCACGTCAGGTACTTAAGTAGAAACTTACCATTTACATGTGTCCAACTAACTTGTCTTGTCACCAAAGTGCTCAGAGGACACAGTTATCACAATTATCGGTATTGGTAACCTCAAATATTCGCAGGTCATAAATGGTCCCTAATGTACTCTGTCAACATATGTTTAAAGCACACACATCTCGAACATCATACTTGGTACTCAGACGCCATCAAACTTGTTGTTACCCTACTATCAAACAAAAGCACATGCGTCTCCTAAAATAGTACTTGTCACTCCGAAATACTCAAGAGATCCCTAGCTAGACTTGTCATTTCGTGATGCTTAGAGGGTACTCTGGCTTGTTACCCTACTACCAAACTGACGCAATGTTGCAATATTTTTTTCTGCAGTACTTATTAAGCAAAGCAATAGCAATCAATCAAACTTTCAAACAACTGCTCACCAATCACTCCCTAAAACGGACAGTGGTATTTAATGTTAGTTGCACTTTTTGCAACACGCTCGTCCATTCTGACTTCTTACTTTAGCAGATCACATACCGCTTAATTTGACCATTCGCGCAGTAAGATATAGCGTTATTCGGTACGATATAAAAATCGAGAAACAATCAAAGTTGTGCGCGTCAAGGTAAAGTACTACGACAGCCTCTAACCTGTTTAGCTACTTTTTCGGTTATCAGGGAGTAATCCGCATCGTAATCTACTAGGCAATACACGGATATGTTCTTAAGCAACGCAAGCAAGCGTAAGAGTAGTTGTAAAATTCCTCGAACACAAATTTACATTAGGCCTAGTTCCCTTTGTAACCCTTTCTTTAGCCTAGCAGGTCATAATGCAGTGTCCGTAATTAACGCAAAACACATCTTTTTAATGGCATAAGGCTGTACAAACGGAGCGAGCTTGTCGCAGGGATTGATATAGCAACTGATCTATTCCCCCGCATTGATAACATGCTTTTTTGCTCGTTAATGAGTTTTTTTGACGACCGCCGAAAAGCCGAATTATCAAGTGAAGGTACACATTTGCGGTTTGGTTTAGCGTAACCAGACAGCAACGCCAATAACTCATCATAGTAATTAACGTATTAAGAGGGGTAACCCAGTCTTAACATTCGAGCATATTTTTACCACTCGAGCGAGCGCAGCGAAGCAAGAGTGGTAATTTATATGAGAAATGTTAAGACGGTTTCCCCTTGAAATGCGTTCAATAGTTTATTGTTCATTGAGGCAATAATTTTGAATCAATAATAATTACTAAAAACTGCTAAATCGAAATCGGACTACCATGAATATGTGTGATGTTGCTATAGTGAATGCATGTTAAATGAGTGGATGCATGTTAAATGTATCTTAACATTCGAGGACGCGAGTGGATGCATGTTACATGAGTGGATGCATGTTAAATGTATCTTAACATTCGAGGACGCGATCATGTTAAACACTGTTTAATATTGCAATGAACAATAAATTGAATTTACACCACTATTCAGAACCCCTGATTTCACGTAGGGATCTTGAATTTTCTCGGCTACAAGTTCGATTAAATCTTTTACAGTAAAAGCAATGCGAGTATTTCTTAACATAAGTACTTAGCTTAAACGTTTCCCAATCTCTTCTTTCTGGGTTCCAACCATCAAACTATTCGTCGCCTTCCAAAACTTTTTCGGCTCGAGCCCAGAACGTCCCGCAAACGAAGAAAAACGTCACGAATACAATTCACTTTCACGTGAAACGCGAGCCAATTCCGCTTCTGATGTAATCAGATAATAAAGATATTTGTCAATTAAGAACAAAGTATCGCACCGTATTCAAGTAATGCAAGGCTCTGCGCTGGCACCCTTGGGCCAGCCAAGGAGACGAATTGCCTGCTCACACGACGCATTTGAAATTATAACACAATATTGTTTCCATATTTTAGGCAGGCCGTCTCGCAGACCGTTTTATGGGGTGTAATTACTAGTGCCGGTGACCCCATCGGCCAAGAAATCGACACCTCCGAAGGGCTGAAGTAGGCTAAAAGCTAACATACATAAACTCTTTTGCCTAAATGATTTTCCAAGCGATGATTCTTTCCTTATGAGGGCATGTTATTTATACAAAACTAGTTTTTTTAAGTTTCACTCCGTACAAATTTCACTGCGTATTTCACACTTTATTGTTATAAGGCGTAAATGCCCGTATTACTTAAACAACAGCATTCATAGCAGAGTTCCACTCTTCACGAATCCGGCTACCTCACGTTATTATCACTTTCCATGAGCTGATTCTCTTCTTTAAACGACATTCTGGGTTAATTTACATTATTCCTACTCAGAATAAATTACCTGTATTACTTGAATAACTTTCCTAGAAGACGTTTCCTTCTACTGAATGCATAATGTTCATGCAATTTATAAATTGTCTCTTTAAAAAGAGTTTTTTAGTTATTTCCTATAAATAGCGCTACGTGTACGGTATCCTTATTACGTTTATAGTGTTCCTATTCCTTAAATAACTCTCCTGTCAAAAATGTTACTGCTTATAGGTCTCGCTACGTAAATATGTTCAAACATGCTTAAATGACTTTCGTACCAGAGCTTTCCACCTTATGAATGCGCTCGGTATAATCTAGCTCGTATTATTCTAATTAGATCGTAGTTGCATCAATTATTATTTTTATACTGTCATAGCAGAGCGTTAGTGGGTACAAGTTTGTTTGTTTGTTAATGGACAAGGTCTAGGCATGCAGAGTCTCACTACGTATAGATTATACCCAGTGTGTTCAAATTGCTTTTTTACGCTCATTATCGCTTAGCATAAATCTGCTTTTTGCACAATGTATAATTTATTTCTGTTACGTGAATAACCTTTTTAGCATAGAAATATCGCTAAATATGGGTGTAGTTTTTATACCCACCGTCCATAAATTCTCCCTCTTACTTCAATAATCTTTCGGACTGAGTCTCGCTGTCTAGAAATCTCACTATACGTATAAAATAAATGACAGTGAATAATTATGCGAGATGTTTAATCGGACTTTTTCCACTGTCGCGGTTGTTTACCACACAACGTTTCAGGAGTATTTGGTCTACCTCGTCCTCAGCTGAATGAACTCCTGGTTAGTCCTGAGGACCGATTTTTTTTACGTCTTTTCAAGTACACTTATGCCTACCCCGGGTTTGAACCCGGGACCACTGGTCGCTGTGAGTACTAGTCTGTCACTCTTATCACTAGGCCACCAGCACGACCATATATTTTTGTTATAAACATGTATATTAGGGTGGAACAAAAAAAAACAAGTTTTGATTTTTAATTTGTAATAGCGTGGAAAAGTTGCGTTTTGGTGTAGATAAGATTTTAAAAAAATATGAAAAATATTGCAGCACGCCTTGAGGTCGGCACCTCAAGGACGACCAAGTTTCATAAAATTGCAATTTTCGCTGCCATTTTAAGTTTTCGTAAGAAGTTGTCAAATATTTTTGTTTTATTTCAAATATTGTCAAAAAAGCAGTTGTTATATCAAAAAAGACATACAATTTTTTAAAACATTTTGTATTACGTCTTGAGGTGCCGCAAGAACGGTAAGTTTTATAAAAACACACTTTTTGTAACGTTCTTTATGTCTCCATTATGCAGTAAAAAGTTTCAAATACGCGTTTTAATATGAATAGAAAAGTAAAGACAGTTTAACTATTGCATCAGCATCCGGGAGCATGTCATGGTCGGAGCGAATGTTGGGGGGGGGGGGGCTCTACAGGACTTGTGTGTAATCACAGGGGAAGAGAAAACCAAAGTAATAGACAAAATGAAAATTAGACGAGCAAGATAAAAAAATCGAAGAGATCTCATTAATGACAGTCTTTGTGATCAGATAACCGAAAATAGAGGATTATTCTTTGATGGAAGAAAATACAAAACAATTGTTCAAGAAAAGAAAGGGACTAAGTTGTACAAGAAAGTTATTTCAGAAGAGCACTTTTCACTAATAGAGGAACCAAACTAAAAGTTTTTAGGCCTCGTAACACCAAAATCTGGCACTGAAAAAGACGTAGCAGGCAGTATACTGGAGTTTCTTGAAGATAGAGAACACAACGAACAACTTTTGAACTTTACTGCTATTGGGTGTGATGGAATCGTTGTAAATACTGAACATAATAATGTTGTCATTTCTTTGATGGAAAATGAAATAGGAAGACCTTTACAATGGTTAGTTTATTTGTTCTATGGAAATGAGCTACCTTTGCGACATCTTTTTGGTAATTTATATAGTAAAACGAAGAGACTCAATGAGTTTAAAGGCGAAATAGCTCAGCAGCTGGAAAACTGTGCTAATCTTCCTGTGGTTATTTTCTTGCCAATTGAAAATAACCTTCCTCTTTTGGAGAACATAAATGATTTAAGTACAGATCAGAAGTATTTATTGGATATGTATATCGCTATATCAAGTGGAAATTGCCAGCTAGATTTATCTTTAAGAAACCCTGGAAAACTTCTTCACTCCAGATGGCTTACATTAGCAAACCGTATATTTAGATTGTATGTGGCAACTAAAAATCCAACTGAAAACCTTAATACTCTGGCTGAGAACGTTGTTAAAGTGTATGCACCTGTGTGGTTTAACATTAAATTAAAACCTTCATGTACTTATGGTTCCAAACATCTGTTTAAGCTTATCTCATATTCACGCTATCTCTCTGATGATTTCGAGAACGTTCTATACCCGATTATTCAAAGAAATGGGTACTTTGCTGCTGCAGAAAATCTCCTTTTGTCCATGCTACGTGATGCGCACAAACATGTAAGAGAACTTGGTTTATGACGTGTTTTAAAAGCAAGAACAGAAAGTAGAGGCGGAGCCAGGAAGTTTAAAGTTCCACAGATAAACTTTGACGCAAAGGATTACATCAACATGATCTCATGATCCGAAAATGATGTCACTGAACCCCCCTTGGTAAAACACGTTTCCAGTGATTCTCTCAAAGACTTTATACGGAAGACATCTGAAGCTCAACCAAATAGTAAAATGGATCCGCTTAGCGACTTTCCCCGGTTTCCTTGTCACACGCAAGCAGTGGAAAGAGCTGTGAAACTGGTGACCGAATCGGCTCAAAATGTCTGTGCTTCAATCGCAAGAGAAGGATATACGAGAGCAAAAATTGACTCACGTGAGAACATGCCAAAATTTGATACAAAAAATCAGTTTAGTGTGTCATTGAAGTAGAAACAAATATTTTGCAGCTGTAACATTTATAATTATTAAGGGTATTATGATATTTTTTACGTGTGCTCTAATAAAAAAATATATTATTGATTTGACGAGCTTCTATTTCAACCTTATTTACTACTATCTGTAACAACAAAAATAGTTTCCAAATGGTTCAAAATAACTTTTTGACATTAAAAAATATTTTTTTATTATTACATTTTGTAATTAATAATTTTTTCCAATTTTAATGCTTTGTAACATTATATGTACGACAAAACCATAAAAAATAATTTATCAAAGATTATAATTTTTCTATTTTTTATTTTTTTTTAACTTTAAGCCCTTTGCGGCACCTCAAGATGTTGTAGTACAGCAACCAAATTTCTTTTTCTTTTTTTTGAACCTAAAAGGCAACTTTTGCCCACTATTGCAAAACTAAAATACAAAAAAAATTGAAAATACCGTTTTTTTACACCCTAAAGTATATACAGGGTGTTAGTTAAGTACGTAGACAAACTTTAAGGGGCGATTCCGTGATCAATTCTAAGAAAAGTTCGTACAAATATGCGACCTAAACGGCTTGGTTTTCAAGATACAGGGTGTTGAAGTTTAAACAAAAAATTGCTTTTTTTCAAAAATCTGGAAAACGCCTAGAGGTATTCTAATGAAAGGTATTGTATGATAGTATTTCATAAGGTGGCATTGTTTGCTCAAAATAAATTTAATTTATTTCCACCAGTGGCGTGCATCGGGGCCACCTCAGTTACCTTATTTTCGAAAAATCTGATACGCCACTGGTTTTTAGTCAATACGACAAGTTTTTTAGCTTCACCCATTGAAACTATACAAAAGATGTCTCTTTTATTTTTTTGATAAAACAAACCTTTTTCGACAAAAACGGCAAAATCTGTAACAGCAATTTCGTTCATTGGACTTTAATGGGATCTAAACGGCTTCGTTTTCAAAATACAGCTCAAATAAGTTTTAAAAAAATATTATTTAATAACAAACAATCTCACAATAAATACAAAACTTTTGGCTAAAAAACAGTGGCGTACCAGATTTTTCTAAAATAGGGTAACTGAGGTCGCCCCGATGCACGCCACTGGTGGAAATAAATTAAATTTATTTTGACTGAACAATGCCACTTTATGAAATACTAACCTACAGCAAGTTTCATTAGAATACCTCCAGCCGTTTTCGAAATTTTTGAAAAAAAAAGTTTTTTGTTTAAACTTCAACAGCCTGTAATTTGTAAATGAAGCCGTATATACAGGGTGTTAATTAAGTACGTAGGCAAGGGGTGATTCCTTGATCAATTCTAAGATAAAAAGTTCATACAAACATGGGACCTAAACGGCTTCGTTTTCGAGATACAGGATGTTGAAGTTTAAACAAAAACATTTTTTTTTCAAAAATTTGGAAAACGGATGGCGGTATTCTAATTAAACTTGGTGTAGGTTAGTATTTCATAAAGTGGCACTGTTCAGTCAAAATCAATTTAATTTATTTCCACCAGTGGCGTGCATCGGGGCGACCTCATTTACGTTATTTTAGAAAAATCTGGTACGCCACTGTTTTTTAGAAAAAAGTTTTGTAGCTATAGCATTTTTTAAAAGCTTCTTTAAACTGCATTTTGAAAACGAAGCCGTTTAGGTCCCATTAACGTCCAATGTACGAAATTGCTGTTACATATTTTTTCATTTTTCTCGCAAAATGTTTATTCTATCAAAAAAATAAAAGATACATCTTTTGTATAGTTTCAATGTATAAAGCTAAAAACCTTGTCGTATTGACTAAAAAACAGTGGCGTACCAGATTTTTTTGAAATAAGGTAACTGAGGTGGCCCCGATGCACGCCACTGGTGGAAATAAATTAAATTTATTTTGACCAAACAATGCCACTTTATGAAATACTAACATACACCAAGTTTCATTACAATACCTCTAGGCGTTTTCCATGTTTTTGAAAAAAAAATTTGTTTACATTTCAACACCCTGTATCTCGAAAAGGAAGACGTTTAGGCCCCATGTTTGTATGAACTTTTTATCTTAGAATTGATCACGGAATCGCCCCTTAAAGTTTGTCTACGTACTTAATTAACACCATGTATATACAGGGTGTTTTATTAATAATTGGAAATATTTTATCTGTAGAATCCTGGGCTCAAAATATTAATATTTAACCCAAATCACTTAAATAAAATGTGGCTTCTTACTGAGATACATGGTGTTTCATTTAAAAATTTAAAATGATTTTTCCCCATTACTTATAACTACTTGACGTGTACGGATCATATTTGGCAGGAAGTGCAGACACCGTAAACCATGCTCAATTATGTTAAATAAACGTTTCTGGCTACTACCTGAGGCGTACGACAGGGGAAAGTGCGTGGTTGACCCTTTCCGAATTCTACGCCACTGGCGGCATTTCCAGTTTAGCACAATTTTTCGATTCTCCAATACTTTCTATGTAGATAACATACTCTTCCTTCGTAACGATAAAGTAATTATTTTTCGAGATGTTTAAAGTTAAACATAAAGCTGAACAGCTATTTTGATTTTAATGTGTATTAATTATGTCAGTGTTTTTTGTCATAAGATTGCATTTATTACGCAAATGAAACTTTAATCCGTATTAACAAAAAAAAAATGTTATTTAATGAAATTTATTGAAACGAATACATAGATGCATTGTTTTTATGTTGAATGCATCTAAGTATTCGTTTCAATAAATTTCACTAACTAACATTATGCTTTTTTGTTAATACGGATTAAAGTTTCATTTGCGTAATAAATGCAATCTTATGACAAAAAACACCGACATAATTAATACACACATTAAAATCAAAATAACTGTTCAGCTTTATGTTTAACTTTAAATATCTCGAAAAATAATTACTTTATTGTTACCAAGGAAGAGTATGTTATTTACATAGAAAGTATTGGAGAATCGAAAAATTGTACTAAAATGGCAATTCCGCCACTGGCGTAGAATTCGGGAAGGGTCAACCACTCACTTGCCCCTGTCGTACGCCTCTGGTAGTAGCCAAAACCGTGTATTTAACATAATTTAGAATGGCTTACAGTGTTTACACTTCCTGCCAAATATGATACGTACACGTCAAATAGTTTTAAAGTAATGGGGAAAAATAATTTTTAAATTTTTAAATAAAACACCATGTATCTCAGTAAGGAGCCACATTTTATTTAAGTGATTTGGGTTAAATATTAATATTTTGAGCCCAGGATTCTAAAGTTAAAATATTTCCAATTATTAATGAAACACCCTGTATATATATGTATATACAGTGTGTCCCAGGATTGATGTTACAAGAGGTGAGATGGACTAAAAATTTTTGAATTTTATTTTAAGGTTCTGAGATTCGGTCCTGCTTGGTTTGAAAAGAATTTTAAGAATATTTTCAGTTTTTGAAAAACAAGTAGGCCTTGACAGGGAAGTGAAAACTATTTTATGTTTAAGTAAACTACCCTTTTTGTTCGTGATACGGCAACATTTTGTTAAGTAAAGTTATTCAGAATGAGAAACTATGGCCCTATACAAAATGTCAGAAAGATCTATGGACTTAGATTAAACTGTCATTTCTAATAAATGCAATTTGTTTAATCTAAAAAATAACGGTGTAATCTGAGTCGACAGATCTTTCTGAATTTGTATAGGGTCACAATTTCTTATTCTGAACAACTTTCCTTAATAAAATGTTGCCGTATCATAAACAAAAATGGTAGTTTACCTGAAAATAAAATACAATTTATATTGTTTAATCTAAAAAATAACGGTTTTTTGTAAGTCCACAGATCTTTCTGAAATGTTGTATAGGGCTATAATTTATTATTCTGAACAAATGTTTTTAATTTTGCCGTATCACGAACAAAAAGGGTAGTTTACCTAAAAATAAAATAGTCTTTGCTTCCCTGTCAAGGCCTACTTGTTTTTCAAAAACTGAAAATATTCTTAAAATTCTTTTCAAACCAAGCAGGACCGAATCCGAGAACCTTAAAATAGAATTCTAAAATGTTTAGTCCATCTCACCTCTTGTAACATCAATCCTGGGACACATTCTATGCGCAGTAGACTATTTTTGTAATTCTCTGCGCAGTAATGGCATCCAATTCCAGACTGTTTCTGATGATTGCTAGTGCGTCATCTGTCGGCACATTTGTGAAGAGGCTTACTATATCAAAGCTCACCATGATGTCATTCTGAGCTATTTGAGTTTGTCTGATTATGTCTACAAAGTATTCAGTATTTTTCACTGCGGATGTTGGTTTGGCCGCTAGTAGGGATATTATCGTTAACAGGAATTTTGATAGAGGATGGTGTGGTGAATTTATGGAACTAACCATCGGTCTTAGAGGCATTTCCTACTTATAAATTTTGAGTAGACAGTATAGGTGAAGCAGTTTGCTGTAATGCGGAGTAAGTTTGATTCTCTGAAATTCTGAGAACTCCCATTTGTGTTTGTATAGCGTCTGGTATATTTTTTGTTCGATCTTCGGTGATGGGTCTGTGGGAAGTTTCTTGTATTCCTCCACGTTGATGAGTCTTGCATTTTCTCTGAGTAGGTGTCTGAATCCATGATCATTGTTGCATTGGCTTTGTCTGCTGGTACTGTCTGATGGTAGCTTCGTTTTTGAGAACTTTGATCGCTCTAATCTCCGCTCTAGTGAGATTAGGTTTAATTCTCCTTGATGTCTCAAGGGCTTCTCTTGTTCTCCATCGATACTCTTCTGCTTCTTCTGGTTTTACGCGTGCTGCTGTTTTCCCAACGGCGGTTATGAGGTCAAATTTCGGAATATACCTTGGCGTTACCGCGTAATTTAGTCGCTTCTCTAGCACCGTCTTTTCAGTGTCATCCAGCTGTCTGCGGCATATATTTATGACGGTTCTTCCTCTTGTTTTTGCTGGTTTCTTGTTCTTGGTGAGTTTATACAGCTTTCGTAAGTGAACCTGTTTTTTTCCCCAACCTTACTGCGTAGCTTAACTGCGTAGCCGCATCTATCCTCACAAAGTCTTCGTCACTGATCGTGTCCCTTATGGTGGTGTGACGGTTTTCGATTTGAGTTCTTGTTTAGAGAACCGGTGATAGTTAAATGGTTCTCCAATTAGTGATTTGCTCGCTGTTCTCGTAATCCGGGCTGCTCGTTGGCTGTTTATCGGGACAGTTATAAGTAGTCTTTTCGAAACTACCTTATTGTCATGGTCTTTACATAGGAATTTAAGGTGGTTTTTCGCTAAGATCAACTTGATTAAACTCTACTCAAGCTTTCTGAATTTTGGATTGATTTCGGGTTCGTGCCGATTATTTACTGTTTGAGGTTTTCGCGGTTACTCGAATTATTCTTCTTAACATATAATTTCGGCTTAGACCACGTAGTATTTGTGGATCAACACCCAGTATTCTATGGCTTAATGTGCCTTGTGAACTCGAGCAAGCAACCGCGCGATGGCTATGCTCTTCGGTGGCTCGTGTAGTTTGAGTACCTTGAGAACAAGAACACTTAGGCAGATTTGGCCTTGTTGCTGTTTGTGCATCCATATTCACTAATGTTTTGCAAGACCCTGCAGCTTGCATCATCAGAATTATCCGCTGATGTAAGACTTTAACAACATGAAGGCGATTGCAAACACAAACGTTTCACAATATCTGCTTAGCTGAGCATACGTTCACAAATAGGCACACCTTAGAATTTGAGCACGCCAGAGTACTTGTCAGAATACCTCACTACTTCCCGCTAGTGATACGTGAAGCTATAGAAATAGAAAATCATCTAAATAATATAAACAGGGGAGATGGTTTTAAGCTTAGTAAAACGGGGACTCCTGTAATACACGATCTACAGCATTACAACCACCGTGCGTCATACGGCCACGCCCCAAGGATTAGGTTGCACTCGAACGACCAATCAGCGTTACGTCACTTCGCGCGCCTGGCACAGAGGGCAATAAATAGCTCCACACCGACCTTCAGTTCCGGTAGTAGGTTAGGTTTATTATAATTAACTACTGTATAGACCTAGCCTAATAAAGTTTGAAAATTCAAAATTCCTTCAGCTCTTCGTGCGATTTTCACTCTGATAATGCAAGCTGCAAGGTCTTGCGAAATGTTAGTGAATATGGATGCACAAACAGCAACAAGTCCAAATCTGCCTAAGTATCCTCGTTCTCAAGGTACTAAAACAACACGAGCCACCAAAGAGCATGGCCATCGCGCGGTTTCTTGCACATTAAGCCAGAGACTGCTGGGTGTTCATCCACAAGTACTACGCGGTCTAAGCTGAAATTCTATGTTAAGAAGAATAATCGTACCGATTATTAAGATATTCTCTATGGTAAGTACGACCCGCCTGATTGACTCATAATGACATCATTTAGAGTACCAAATAATTTTGGGTAAAAATTGTCCCAAGAAAGTCCCATTGTTTATAAGCGCACATTATTTGCAGGGCATAACGTGCCTCCTTTACTTACATGATTGTTCTAGTATCGTTTCGTTCTATACAGACTTTACTGTGTATACTGTAGTGTCGAGAATAATTTATGTGACGGTGTTTGACATTTATACGCTATGGACTTTAAAGGACTTTATATAAATCTCGCCAAGAAATAAAGACACGTACGCTGTTTTAGCAGGATAGTTATATCATGGATACAGATGGAATTAAATAATGATCTAGTTGAATACAGGCATTTTAATAATCTAGTAGTGTATAAAAAATTACGATCTATATTTTCATGGTGGCTGTACTTCACGTGGCATTTATACTTGTATATAGCGAAATTTATATAGAACAAATTTAAATCGATGTTTTCAATGTAGGCTGAAAATTTGTGCAAGTATTTGAGTCTACCATGCTTAGCATACAGATTACAATTAGTGTTCGACGCCTACTAAATTTAAAAAATAACTGCAGAGTACTACAAATTGAAGTTGATGCTGCTGAACTTCTGCCGTAATTTTTGGAATAATGAAACGTCGAACTGCAATTAGAGGTTAATTATGTGACAGGTGATTACTCGGAAACTTCAGTGTACTAGGTATATTAAAAGATGAACTACATAACTTCTGCATTCAGCGTGTGAGCAACGTGATATAACAATAACGTAAAATTGTAAATAATCAAGGTTCAAAATAAAAATAGAACTTCATTGTTTCAAATTTCTAAAGACTCGGAATTAGTAAGTGCTAGCTTTCCCACATCACGTTGTCTGACTATTAAAAACCCTCCTGCACTGTTTGCGTCTCATATCTCTCAGTCACTGAATTTGCATGTTATTAACAATTAAGTCAGTAAACCGCTAAGCAACAGTCAGAAAATCGCCATGAAGCTGTCCCTGAGACCGCAGCGAAAAGACAAAAGCCACGAGCTCCCTCATATCATAGCAATCCTGGCGGGTAAGACTAATTTGAATTACTAGGGCCCCTGGTCGGAATCTCTATTGGACAACTTTTTGTTTGGACCTCGCCTGCCATTCCTGAGATAAGTGGCTGATAACTCCACCGACCTATCCATGGACGAAGCGTCCTACTTCACTTTTATTCCCCCAATTTCGATGGCAATTTCCGCCTCGTTTTTCCCGCTGCTCATCGACGTAATCGGCAGAAAAATGGGGGTGTTGTTGGTGGCAGTTCCCCAGCTCTTAGCAAGGATCTTGACGGGGCACGCCAATAGCGTGCTAGGTTCGTATCGGGTTTTGGGGATGCTGTCCTATTCGCTCCGACTCCCATTTATGTGGGGGAAATAGCTGAGCCTAGTGTCAGGGGGTCTTGGGGAAACGTGGTCGTCACCAGTATGTACAATATGACAATAAATATAGGATACCAAAATTAAGAGCATCGTATCAGTTGCAATTTAAATGACAATTGCTGCAAATGTCACTCTGATCTTTTGTTGACACCTTCTCGTTAAAAGTATGCAATAACCGTGTTAAACAAGATGTTTACTACCGAGCAAAATAATTTTGTTTGCAACCTATATAACCGTCCATACGAACAAGGCTGAAATAACGGACCAAGTATCAAGTACGTTAAATTTCAATTTCTAGAGAATGGGAACGATGGAAAACAACATTTTCAATGAAAATCCCCCAGTCAGTCGCAACTGCGAAATTGAGAGGGCAATCGTACAGTTCTTCCAAAATTTACGTCAACCTCTATTTAGAAACTACCTATGATGTGGGCAATCTTCAAGAATGCTTGGAAGGGAACTATGCTTGCAAAGGGGTGGTGGTCACGTGGAGCATGTCATACATCAATACAATAGACATCAAAACTGGAAATATTAAAGTGATAGTTGTTAACCACAACAAATTAAGTTTGCAAACTTCGGTATCCTATATTTATTGTCATACTGTATTTCGGAATATTTCTGATAAACGTAATAGGAGCTTACAACAACATAGCAACGACTGCCTTAATCTGCGGTTGCATCCCTATTTTCCACGTCTTGATTTTCATGTAGATGCCAGAGTCGCCTTACTATTTACCAATGAAAGGCAAAGAAGAGGAAGCCAAGCCAGGGAGTCGCTGAAGGTATTGAGGTGGAGAATGGACGTGGAACAGGAGCTGATTTCGCTTAAGACCGACGTTAAGAGACAATTATCGAAATCTGGAACGATGAAAGATTTGTTCGTAATCGATAGCAATCGAAGAGCTATTTTCGTGTGCATCGGGATGAGATTAGCGCAGAAATTTTGCGGGCTTTCTGCTTTCGAAATGTACACTCAGTACATGTTCCAGAAGGCTGGCGTCCGATAAGGTTGCCTCCATGGCTCCTCTGGGGTCCTTGTACTGAGTGTGGCGCTATCATGGTGTGTGCAGTGGAAAAACTAGGCCGCAGACCTTTGATGGTCTACTCCTGCTTTGGAAGTGCAGTTATTTTGACCACAGAAACTATCTATTTCTCCCTAATTCAGTTCAGCAATCTAGATATGTCGCCCTTTAGCTGGCTTCCGTTCGCGGGGATGCTAGTTTTCATTATAGTGTGTGCTACTGGATTGGGGATTTTTCCCACTTTAATGTTGAGCGAAGTCTTTTCGGCTAGTATCAAGGGTCATGCAGGGTTTATCATGATTGGTTGCCTGGCAGTATGCGTGCTGATTGTTCCGAAGTTGTTCCAGACGCTGACTTATAACTTTGGTATAATTGCCCCATTTTGCCTTTTTACAATATGTTGTTACGTTAGTGGAGTGTTCTCATACTTCTGCATTATAGAAACAAAAGGGAAAACGCTGGAACAAATACAACAAGAACTAAAAGGCAATTCTTGTTTGAAAGATTCCGGTAGTTGTATTAAGTTTTAACACGAGCAACTATTGCAGTGGAAAAGACACTAAAAGTGGTTTTAAAACCATCAACAGTTATGTTAAATTCCAACATCTACTATCTAACTAATCAATCGTTTGCAAAGAGTAACAGTTTATTATGTCCTTTGAAGTTATTAATTCTTATTATCTAACAACTTGATATAAGTTTTATATACTTAGCTTTAGACAAATATGTAAAGAGATTAACTTATTTACCTAGGTACAAATGAAATGTATGGGCATACGACAGTTGTCTAAGAATGGAGAAATTGTAAATCTTTCTAGATGTAGAATAACTGCAGATAACAGCTTTTTTGCAGGTTTGTACCGTTTATGGCAGTGATGGTTGTATTTGTGTTTACAACTATAATTGAGGATCGAATGAAACGTTATCATGACAACATATCTACTGTAAATCAGTTAGAACGATAACAAGAACACGATATCTATATGATCTCAATAAAGTCTTATTTATATGGTTATAGGTGGCGCGCGGCAGACGGATGGATTTGAAAAGGTTATTGCTCCCTTCATAACGGTCCTAGAAGGTTGAAAGTTGGGTGATTCGAAAGAGGGGGATGGGAAGTTTATGTTCCACTCGGTTTCAGTCGCTATAATGGAGTTGTCCATTCAGCAACGTGTTTTTTGTGTACAGACGTATTTGTCGAACGCCCGCTCGATCGTCCGCGTGAAGCGTGCCTTCCGTTTAAAATTCAAGGTCGCCCCCCGCGGCCGAATTCCCAATCGAAATAGAATTCTCGCGTGGGTTCATGCATTTCAGGATACCGGAAATGTGTCCACGATAAGAAGGGGGCCACGGAATACCGTTACTACCCCAGCAAACATCGAGAGGGTTCGAGCTGCAATTCAACAATCTCCCAGGCGTTCAATTCGGAAACAGGCAGGTGCCCTTGGCATTTCGAGACGTTCCATTCAACGAATCCTTAATGAACATCTTCATTTGCACCCCTATAAGATGGTTGTCGTCCAAGAATTGAAGCCACGTGATTTTGAAGCCAGATAACTCGCTAGTGAAAACATGCTTGCTGCGTTGCCTCGAGACGGTATCATTTTCTTCTCTGATGAGGCACATTTTCACCTCAGTGGATGTGTCAATAAACAAAATATGCGCTATTGGAGTGAAACGAATCCCAGGGAGCTCCAACAGAGGCCCCTGCACTCTGACAGGGTGACAGTATGGTGTGCAGTTTCAAGAATTGGGATCATCGGCCCCTACTTTTTTGAAGAAAATGATCGAGCGGCTACAGTCACTTCTGCACGTTACCTGACCATGATCCAGGATTTTCTCTTGCCTGAATTGGAACGGATGGAGCTGGAAGATGTCTGGTTTCAGCAGGACGGGGCAACAGCCCATACAACAAGGGTGTGCATGGACTTTTTGCGAGGCAGATTCCCCGGGCGCCTCATCTCCCTAAGAGGCGATTTGAACTGGCCGGCGCGCTCTCCTGATTTGGCTCCGTGTGATTTTTTCCTGTGGGGATACCTAAAATCACTTGTTTACAACAATCGTCCCAGGACCCTGGAAGCCCTCAAAAATAACATTCGAGCGCAAATCGCCGAAATTCCTGTGGCAATGCTTCAAAGAGTACAGGAAAACTTTTAAAAAAGGCTTACTCAGTGTTTGGAGTGTGAGGGGCGCCATTTGAGCGATATTTTGTTTAAAACCATGTAAACTTAAATTTCCCGAGTTAATAAATCGGGAAAAAATAAAAAATGTGGTTATTTTGTAAAAGTCTGCGTTTTATTCCATTATCAAATCCATCCGTCTGCCGCGCGCCACCCGTATAACGCTACAGGGTGTTTTAACTAGGGATGGGCGCGTGACGTGAAAACAGTCGTGTCACGTCGGGTCACAACGTGTCACGTCGTGAACGTGACTAATATAATGCCATTGAAACTGTATTTCGAAAGTGATTAGCATCGAGATTCAGCCGGTTTTCTTAAAGCACAAACTGTATATACACTCGTACATACAGACACAGCGTTTCGTTTCTTTTACCTTTTGGTGTCCAGGACTGTTAGTAGTGTACAAGATGTGTAACGGAGGTAATGGGTCGTATTATGATAATGATGTTAACAAGGAGAGTATGATCTGAATTGTGAAGTTGATCGTGGAAACAATGAAACATATGAGGATTAATAACATCGATTGATATCTCCCTTGTTTCTCCCTCTTGGTTGGAGGTTTATGTGTACCCTAAGTTGTGTGCCCCTTCAAGTTATGCTTGTATTCACCTTTTTGGTGGCATGATCTTCATCTCAATCACCGATGAATATATTTCCTCCGTTGGTTTCCATGACAGTGAGATAGTATTTAAGAACAGAAGTACAAGGTATTACGTACACGTTTCTCAATTCACAGTATTATCACTATATTGATTAATAGTAGATTATGCAATGAGGAAAAGAAATGCGTTATTTTGCTGAGGTGCAATGGGGCGAAACCCTCGAGTCACATACCACTGAAGCAAAATAACAGTCTCTCCGAATTGCATATACTTTTGCTTACTTGCATACCTTTTTCACGTTGCAGGAATATTTAAAACTACAAACCTGTTTTTTCTAAACGTAATTTATTGACATTTCTAAATTTTAAAGTTGGTGGCACTGTAAGTCCATGTCATAATCGAGGTTATCAGGTTAGGTTTTCCGTCAGTTTTGACACAGACTGACGAATTTTACAGAATTGTTGTTTCAGTCATAATGAAAATTCCCCAGAGAAACGTTTGTCTTGTTTTGTCTCTGCAGAGTAAATGCTTTACTTCTGTCACAATTTTCATGCTATAGCAACCGACTTATTTTCACTATAGACAAATTACCTTTATCATTTGATTAATTCACTAGCAGACTTTCCTTGCTTATGCATGCATATTAGTTCCACAATGTAAAAATTGTTCCTTCAACAAAAATAATTTCCTCATCAAAGTCTCGCTCCGTATAAATCTCGCTTCCTATAAATATACGTTATTTTCAATAACTATAAATGGTCCATATTATTTAACTAATATGCATAGCAGAGTTTCACTCTACATACATGTAAATTCACCGTATTATCACTATTACTAAGTTGCTTCTCTTGTCTCAACAACTTTCTTACTTTAGTCTCACCCCAAGTGAATACACGTAATTCCCCACTACAAACAAATCGTTTCTGCTATTTAAAAAAACCTTCCTTCCTAATAATTGCATAATACTAGTATAATTAGCAAAGTGTCTTTGCAAATAACTATTTTGCTCAGCAAATTGCGCTACGTGAAAATATACCTTGGTGTAATTACGTATAATTTGCTGTTATTACCTAAATAACTATCTTGTCAAAAGTGTATAGAGTAAAGATATCTCTACGTAAAAATCCATGTAATGTCTTGCTATGTGAACTACGCCCCGAATATTTATTTTATCATAAAATAATAATTAATTTTGTTTATTTGACAGCTGAAACAAGTAACCTTGCACATACAATTTATTTTTGGTACGTGACTTTGCATACAACACATAATAACACACAGTTTGTGGGTTCATGGAAGTAAATGAGATTGTTAGGGTGTTTGTAAATCTCAATGGCTTCGCGAATCTTTCTGCTAAAGAAGAATGGGGTTTTGCAGATGATGGAAGTTTCATCAAAAAGGATCTTATGACCAGTATCGCGTTGGTGTTCGGCGATGGCTGATGATGAAACGAGACCCGACTTGAGATAGCGCTGGTGCTAATAATTTCAATCGGGACGAAGGCTTCCCCCTTCCTTCTATGTGGAAAGTGCTAATTCCTAAGCCCCGCTTACCGCCACTGAACCGCGACGGAATTTGCTTTGCTGAACAACAACGGCGCTTGCCTATAAATTTTCGCTTTTCTCCTTCCGATAGTTAGTCGAATTTCGCCTCTGACATGGTTCACATGTTGAGTTACCGTGCTCTTCTATCCCTTCCCTTGCAAAGAGTTTCGCCTCTGGCGTGGTTAACACGTTGAGTTACCATGCTCTTTTGCGTTTTCCTTCTGATGAAGCCCCTTACGAAAGTGGGCGAAATGCTGAGTTCTTCGATTTATGTATGATTAGGTAAATAAAAGTTTACGACAAATTTACACACATACGTCAGATCAAAATACAAATCTTAACCACAAAATGGCTAAAATTTCCGACAATAGAAAGTCGTAGTATCGCTACGGAGAAATTCTGTGAATTCCCTGGTTTCTCGGCGCTCTACTATTTTATAGCTGCCGAAAAACAAAAGGTGTCCGCTTAACCTTGTTTGAATTTTACGACACCTTAAAATAATATCAACTAAACGGAAACTAATAATACCATCGACTTCAATGCATTCCACTGCACAAGTGTCGAAAATCTCACGCAGATCCATGCCGGTGTTATGATGACGTCCATGGCGGAAATATATTAGCATGTGCCAGGTTTCGCCCCATATAGCACCCAGATTTGATGTCTGAAAGGTGGTTCTACAGCTCTACTGCACGTGTGTGGACGTTATCTACAGGAGGGAAAAAGAATTAACTACTGCTAGTGGTTGAAGGTCCCAATATGTCCAACAGCACCTCTTGCAACTATCTGCAAACTTTATAAACTGCACGGGCTCTTCTGAAGCAATAATTTGACTCGCAACAACTTCAATGTCACTGGTACGTATGTTCATTGGCTTAATGTGCACAATATCTAATTTTATCTGCTTGCAGGCCTCAAATTTGAACACTCATATCCTTTTCAGCTATGGCCCTCGAATTGTCCAGCTGCGGCCCTCCAGTTTGTGTTTCCAACGCCCTCGGATTCCATTTTACCTCAGGCTAGCTCCGATTGTATCTCCCGTACACATGAACGGACCAATCTGTATCTCCATTTGTAAAAAGTTATGATGTTCAGACCCGGTTTTATACGCATTTCAACCGTAACTCCACTCATGTTTATATTTTAACACGCACTTGGCATCGAACACTGAATCGCACAAAAACATGTCCAAAATGTTTTATTCTGTGCCAACTAATACTAGTATGTGGCCCTTTACGTTTGCTGCCTCTTTGCGTAGCTAAAAAATACGATCTTCACCATACAACCAATATCACAGTAGTATATTTCTGTTAGACTCATATACTGAATTCGCTCACCTGCCGAAATGAAATGCTCAAACCGGGAACTGAGTAAAACCTAAATTTGCCCAATTGCTGAATTAATTTGGACAAATTTATTTCGGCAATTGAGTAGATCGGAATCTGGGTCTAACGTACAGTCGTGTGCAAATAAATCTGGGACAGTGTTTTTTTCACATGCAGATTCAGTTAAGAATTTGAAGAATATTTCCATGGATTTCCTCTTATCAGAGAGAGTTACGGGTTTCAGTACCTGTTAAAGTTTAATGTAACTCTTTCTGATAGCAGGAAATCCATGGAGATATTCTTTAATTCTTAACTGAATCTGCATGTGAAAAAAACACTGTCCCAGATTTATTTGCACACGACTGTACATATTGATTGTTTTGCTTAAATGACTTTCCTAGCAGAGTTTCCCTCGTTATAAATGAATGTTGTTTCTACAAAAATACACTATCTATAAGTTGCTTCTCTTGCTTAAAGGACACTCTCTGTGAATATACGTTATTCCTATTAAGGAGAAATTCCCTGTATTATTTGAATAACTGTCCTAGCAGACATTGGCTTCCCATGAACGCATAATATTCGTGCAATGTATAAATTGCCTCTTTTCAAAATATATCTTCCTTAGCAAGTTCCTATAAATCGCGTTACTTGTATTATCAATATTAAAATAAAATTTCAGCTCAGATCGCGTCGTCGTTGTAGATGAACACCCAGCATTTGTGGCTTTACGTGACTTACACATTGTAAACCCAAACATAGGTTTATGTGCTGGTTATATTCGTTGGTGGAGTATTTTGTGAATAAAGTTACTTAGGCAAAATTTCCTTTTTGCTATTTGTGCATTTATACAGAATAATGTTTTGCATTATCAAAATCAAACATACTGAGATCTGAAGGTCAGAGTAAATGTATTTATAGCCCTCTGTGCCAGCCGTGTAGAACGATGTAACACTGATTGGCCGTTCAAGTTTAATGCGCTTTAAGTCGGCGACGCGTGACCGGACGAGGAGCGGTAGTTCTAATTCTTATGATTATGAATGATAGAAGTCAAGGTTCATCTCTATTACCTGTAATCGCTAACATTTACGTATAGGATTTTAAAACCAATGCTATACGACAGTTGCAATTAAAACCGAAATGCTGGTTTAGATATCTTTTAGAAGATACGCTCTAGGCACACGGGCGCCAGACATTGAATCTTTTTCTAAAACATCTGATTCTGTACATCAGAACATGCAACTCACAAAGGAAGTGGATGATTATGATAGTATTCCGTTCCTAGACGTTCTGGTAAAACGTAAATAAGATTGTAATTTAGGACATGCAATCCATAGAAAGAAAACACACCTGGACAGATATCTAAATGCTAACTCACATGATCCAATGCAAAAAGCAATAGCAAGATTTTGGCGGCGAGAGTGGTTCGTATCTCAGATGCAGAGTCTAGGGAGAGAGGAAAGGAACACCTATTTGACGCATTATGAAAGAACGGATACAGACATACCGCGGCGCCATATGAAAAGCGTTAGACAAAACTATGACACAAAAGAGTAAATAGGATTCCGTATCTCTGAAAGGCTTATCCTTTCTACATTATAATAAAGCTCTACTGATAAGATAGTACGTATCCTAAAAAAATGCAACATCAAAACTGATATTTTACCATCAATGTATCTTTGGGTAACGATTTCACACCAATAAAGTACTCAATTTCAACTTCCAAATAGCGGTTGTAGTTACGTTGAACAGACTGATTGTTCTATTGATCTAAGGCTTCAGGAACATAAGGCAATTGCAAACATGAAAGTGTTACAAAGTCAGCCGTAGCTAAGTATACATTTACAAATACGCGCACCTTGAAATTTCAACGCGTTGGAGTACTTGCCAGAGCACCACAATACCTCTCACCTATGATACGTGAAGCCATATAAATAGAAAAAACATTCAAATAATATAAACAGGAAAGATGGTTCTAGACCTAATAAAGCGGATTCCTGTCGTCCACGGTCTACAGCATTATAAACACCACTCTCAGCCGGTCACGTGGCGCCGACTCAAAATGTTGAACTTGAACGACCAATCAATGTTACCTGCTTCCGCACGGCTGGCATAGATTACTATTAGCCCAAGCAACCAAGTCCCTTTTTCGATAAATAACAAAACAAAAATCAGAAAGTCTACTGTTGTATGTGCAAAAAGTCTTGAACAATTTGCAAAAGAGAAATCGCCGTAATCTTGTAGTAAAATAGAGCATTAAATATTGTTAAATTTCCTATAAAAAATGTCTCACTCATTTTGTTCTCAATGTCATAGTTACGTTTGCGTAATAGTTAAATATTTTATATATATCATAAACTTTCGCGTATGGGCAGACAGAGGCATACATGTTGATAGAAAATATTTAAATCACCTTCACTTCGCTGATGATATAGTGCATATAAGCTCAGATAAAGATGCTAATTCAAATAAATCATGTCAGATAATAGGCAGTACTCGAAATCAACTTGAGCAATACAGTGATCGTGTCGACAAAATCGGAACATCGGATAATGCCAAGGTTGATTCAGGAAAAATAGTAGCACATGAACTAAACATTCAAAACAAGGGACAACCAGAGTTCCCAGTACAGATAAGGAGAAGCGATGATTTAAAAAATAAAAAATAGGAAAAAATAATTATTATTATTGAAAAGAAATTTAGGAGAATATTAGTCAAAAATTATTTAGAATGTATGATTTTTGATGAAAAAAAATCATATAGTCGTGAAATATACTTTAATTTAAATTTGAAGTAAATTTAAAAAAAATTAAACATTTTGTCACTTTTGATGGCTTCATCAGCAATTTAAAGGTTCATTACAATATAAAATTGGAAATTCTTTCAAATATTTTCAAAGGATTACACAACAAAATTATTAATTAATAAAAGCAGTCATTCTTTAAGTACAATCGATACTTGGATATAATTAAGAAACAGAAAGCATTAGCTGTTCAGAAGGCAGAATGCAAATGAAATTTGATAAAAGTGCTTGCAAGGCCATTCACATATTTAAGTTATCAGTCAATGCGCAAAGTGTAGAAAGTTCGGAAATGTAGGTGACATGGGCAGAGACGTATTAAGTTTAATTTTGATTTAATTGAAAAAATAGTTTTAAAGATAATAGCATGAATATGAGAGTAAAATATTTGGTTCAAGTATATAAAATTGTTATTTAAACAAATTATGATAGATAGAACAGAGGTCATCGATATCAGTTCTATAATTAAGAGCATTGGGGCTTTTTGTATTTCAATCATCTCCAAGTATAGAGGTTTTTTTAGATTATTCTCTTTATGTAAGATCTTAGGTGTATTAAAATTGAATTTATGTAGCGATTCATTGGCGTGGTTAGTCAGTGCAGTTTTTTTATTGGACGGAGGTAAATTACTAATTTTAATTATTTAATTTATTTTTAATTAATAATTATTTGTGTTCAAACAAGCACTTTCCTAGGCAACGAATTATACATATGTTTTTCATATTAAAAATTACTTCTGCCTCTTACAGTTTGTATTAGGCCAGTGGCCTGTTTATTCCACAAAGTAGTGGGCCGTTAGCATTGCCCGTCGAAAGTGAAAAAGAGTTCCCTTGTAAGGGTTAACGACTACCTCAGGTGGGGAAAGAGTATGATTTTTAAAATCCTTCTAGAGCCGCCGGAAATCGAACTCCCGCCGGCCGTCTGAGAGTCGAGTATTTGCTCGCGGGGACATAAACTCACCACAAATTTCAACTGATTTAATTCTAGCGTACTATATGAAAAAGTGAATTAGACAATTCTCGCGTTTAGCATGTGAACAAGCTATCTTAATAATCTGACTTGATATAACGATAACATAAAATCGTAAATTAACACAACAATGCAATAAAAATGGAACTCCATTGTTTCAAATTTCTAGAGCCTCGGGATTAGTACACCCAGAGCTTTCCCACCTTACGCTGTCTGACTATTAAAAACTGCCCTGCACTGTTTGCGTCAATTATCGCTCAGTCACTGGATTTGCATGTTATTAACAATTAAGTCGGCGAACCGCTAAGCAACAAATCGAGAAGTCGCCATGAAGCTGTCCTTGAGGCCGCAGCGAAAAGGCAAAAACCATGAGCTCCCTCAGATCATAGCAATCCTGGCGGGTAAGTCCTTCCGATACAGAGTTTCCAATCTAAAATTTAATTACTAGGATCCCTGGCCGGCATCTCTAATGGACTCATTTTTTCTTGGACCTCGCCTGCCATTCCCCAGTTGGTGGCTGACAACTCTACCGACGTATCCTTGGACGAAGCGTCCTATTTCACCGTCATTCCCCCAATTTCAATGGCAATTTCCGCCTGGTTCTTCCCGCTACTCATCGACGCAATCGGGAGGAAAATGGGGGTATTGTTGGTGGCAGTTCCCCAGCTTTTAGCGTGGATCTTGACGGGGTGCGCCAATAGCTTGCAGATGTTCTATGTTGCTAGGTTCGTATCTGGCATTGGGGATGCTGCCCTATTCGCGACGACTCCCGTTTATGTGGGGGAAATAGCTGAGCCAAGTGTACGGGGGTCTTGGGGGAACGTTGTCGCCACCAGTATATATTTCGGGATATTTCTGATCAACGTGATCGGAGCCTACAACAACATAGCAACGACTGCCTTAATCTGCGGTTGCATTCCAATCCTTCACGTCTTAATCTTCATGTGGATGCCGGAGTCGCCCTACTATTTATTAATGAAAGGCAAAGAAGAGGAAGCCAGAAAGTCGCTGAAGGTATTGAGGTGGAGAACGGACGTAGACCAGGAGCTGGTTTCTCTTAAGGCTGACGTTCAAAGACAAGTATCCGAATCGGGTACGATGAGAGATTTGTTCGTAATCGACAGCAATCGAAGGGCTCTTTTCATGTGTATGGGGATGAGGATAGCGCAGCAATTTTGCGGGCTCCCTGCTTTCGAAATGTACACTCAGTACATGTTCCAGGAGGCGGGGGGAAGTGTGTCCGATAAGGTCGCCGCCATGGGCTTCTCTGGGGTTCTAGTACTGAGTGTGGCCCTATCATCGTTTGTAGTGGAGAAACTAGGCCGCAGACCTTTGATGATCTTCTCTTGCTTCGGAAGCGCAATTATTTTAACCATAGAAACTATCTACTTCTCCCTAGTCCAGTTCAGTAGTCTAGATATGTCTGCCTTTAGCTGGCTCCCTCTGACAGGAATGTTAGTTTTCATTGTAGTGTGTGCTACTGGACTAGGAATTCTTCCCACTTTAATGCTGAGCGAACTCTTTTCGGCTAGTATCAAGGGTAAGGCAGGGTTTGTCATGAATGTTTGTCTGGCAGTATGCTTGCTCATCGTTCCAAAGTTGTTCCAGACGCTGACTTATAACTTTGGTATATTTGCTCCATTTTGTCTTTTTACAGTATGTTGTTACATTAGCGGAGTGTTCTCATATTTCTGCGTTATAGAAACAAAAGGGAAGACGCTGGAACAAATACAGCAAGAATTAAAAGGCAATTATTGTGATAAATATCCCAGTAATGAGATTAAGTGTTAACAAGAACAATGTGTGCAGTGGAAAAGACACTAAAAGAGTGGTTTCAAAACTGCTAATAGTTATGTTAAGTTTGAACATCTAGCTTTTTCACACAATCCTAAAATTTATTCAATAAAGTCGAGCTACTATCTTATCAGTCAATTGTTCGCAAATAGTACCAGCTGCTTATCTGCTTAGATGTTATTAATGTTCTTATTTAACTAACAAGTTTATGAAAGTCGTAGCAGCTATGCTTTAGACAAATAGTTGAAGAGATTGATGTCTGCACCGATGTGCAAATAAAATGTATTCGCAATGTAATAATTGTTTACGAATTTAAAACATTGTTAAACTTTGTATATGTAATATAGCTACATATAACACAGCTTCCTTACAGGTTTGTACCAACAGCTTATTTTTGACACTGATGATTGCATTTTTGTTTGTATTATAAATAAGGACGGAATGAAACGTTACCATAGCAGCACATCTATTGTAAATCAGTTATAAAGCCAACATAAACTTGAAACTCATTGTTACAGGGCAGAATGGTTATTTAAAACAAAAGAAACGTTTATATGACGATAACCTACAAAACCAATTAGCCCTGCAATAAAACGTGCTACAGCTAACTACAGTCGAGAAATGGGCGAGGTCATTAGCGATAAAATTGTGGGTGTTCTGGATAACGCAATTTGAACTTATTCAAGTGCGATTTTCCCAAATTGTGAAATGAAAACCGCCAAAATTATCGTGGAAGTGTGTTTAAATTAGCAATTCCCTATATGACGTCAGTCTGCGTATAGTTTAACTCGGATCATTCTATCACCAAATGCACTAAAGGGGTTTCCTAACTTAGTTAACTAGCACGCTAGCATGCAAAAGCTGATGGGTTATGAACGCTCTTTCTGTAGGCGGGTAGTGGCGCAAAGTTAATAAATAAATTCGCTTCACAATAATTCTAACGCACTGTTGTTACATCAGAAGTTCTACTTGACAGCATATTGCAGGACCTCGAAGCGCAATAGAGCGCGCGGTTGTTTTTCTACTAGCACTCCGAGGAAGGTCAACAACCCTTGGGGTAGGTATCCAGGTCGGCAGGTGACTGACGGTGGTTTTACCACGGCCTCTTCTACGGTGCGATCCAAAGAAAGGTACGGAATTCGAGAGAAGTCTATATCCACAAAGTAGAACAAAAATTGGCGAAAAATACCTCGGCGACGAAATACAACATCCTGTTACGTTAAACATACGAGAGAAGTCAACATTCTTATCTGGTTTCAACCGTAATGGAATAAACTCTTAATTAACGAAAGCGGATGGTTGCCAATATTACGACGGGTTAATAATACGTTCTTCTCGCTTTAGCCTCGAGCGCTTTTTTTTTGACAACTATGAACTATGAGCGGAGGAAGCAGCAGTGCAACGCGCTCGCTTGGGTTTAAGCCCCGACTAAAGATGATTCTAGCCGTTGGCGCCATCCCCCTTTAACGTAGCGGACAGCACTAGATTCCACCTAAAATGCTTTACAACAGTAAACTCCACCAAAGTGGCGTAAAAACTTAAAATATCATAACATCATCAGATTCCAATAGTCTTGTTTATATTGTTATATAATGCTCCATGTCGTTTTTAGTGTTTTCCTGAATGTGTCGTTCTTTTTATTTTCTTATATCTACACGTTGAAAGTTTTAAAAGGAGAAGGTCAAGGAATAGGAAAGCGTGGAAAAAGATAAGCCATCAAATAGAATGAAGATCGGCCAGAGACTGATCCACCCCAAAAGGATCTAGAAAGATTCCAAGAAGCGGCAAAATCCTTTCATTGGGTGTTAAGCTATTCATCCATTTATTCATTCAACTTAGATGGCTAGGACATCTACTAAGATAGGGTGACTCGAGAATTCCAAAAAGTGCTGGGCTGCCAAAGTTTGTGGAAAGAGATCAAGAAGAAGGTCCCATAAAAGTTGGGCGACGCCATTGAAGAGTGTATTTCTTCCCTCGTCTAAAGACCAAGGAAGTATTGTAATTGCAAAAAAAAAATATCTTCCGAGATTTCTTCAGATCTTCACGTTTCAGAGTCGCTAGATGACGAAAAACAGGTTTTCTCAATTCCGTATGTCTGGTTGCCTGAAGCTGGTGTAACTTAAAAACTATTTGTTGGAGGACGACGATATCTGCATGCAGATTATATGTGCACCAGGCATGAAACCGAGAAAATTTTGGACAAATACATACCGGATTACGACCTTCAAAAATAACATTTTATTTACATTTACTGTAACTGAGGAATAGATAAAAGTAGCCATTACAGGGTAAATGTTGTAATAGAAGAAGAAAAATGCGTTGTATTTAAGACGAACAGATGATTTTCTTGCGGGCTACTGCCAAAAGTTGAAATCGTATTCGCAGGCGCTGAAGTTCGAATCCCAACGCCGGTAATTATTTTATTTGAAAGTTGATGTAATTCGCATTACCAAGTGTTCTCTTTTATTGTTTTGGTATTATTACAAACGTGCATATATTTTTGTCCCTAGTTTTCTTTGATTTTAAAATCTCAAAACGTCCAGCTTCAGGATAGGAAGACTGATCTATCGTCAGCACCCTCCTTGGAACAAATAAGAAATGCGATTTTACAATTCTAACGCTAGACGAAAAAGTACTATGAACAAAATGAAGATCAAAATAACATACTTTAAATAGTTTTAAGAAACATTTCTCGTTCACATTAATAAAACTAGCTCAAAAATAATATTCTTAGATTTAAGTTGTGCTTCAATTATCATTTAAGATGAAATGCTGTAATTTCACTTGTATTATATTTGTTTCTTCGGTTGTAAGTGTACCATATTTTAGTTTCATATATTAGCTTATTAAAAAGTTATGAGCTGTTAATCACGGATTACTTTTTGTTACCCACCAGGTATATTATGTAAATGTTAAATAACAACATTATTTAAGGAGAAATCCACGTATATACATATACAGAGTGTTTACTAAACATGCAACAAAGGTTCAGGGGGTTATTCCTTGGGTTATTTTAAAATTTCTTCGTTTTTGGGTGATTTTCGGAAAGACGCTTTGTTTCGAAGATACGGGACGATAAAAGTGTTTTCAATTTTAAAATTATTATTGTAGCCTAAGTAAAAGTATGATGTACTGCACTGGGCCTACTGAGTACAAGAAATGTCCACATTCCGATTAAAAAAACAGATATTATTTGCATTCACACCAGATGTCAAAAACAGCATTAGTTTAACCCACCGTCTGCGTTGATTGTAACAAGTCTGTCCATTCCATCTAAATTTACAACTAGAAGCACAGCTATCGCGTGTCAATGGAATCTAAGATTCAGGGTTTAACACTGAGATTTGTAAGTTGTCAATCGATGTCATTGTCAAATGTTTGGTTATATACGTGTTATGATATTGTCAAATATTAAAGAGCCGTTTAATTTATCCTTTAATGTTAAATATAGAATGAACAGTAAGTTTAAAACAACTTAGTATATATCTTATAAACACAAAAAATCTATAAAAACTCTATTGTCTTTATACTCAGTGGTTTAGAATGCAAAGTATATACTTAGTAAAAAAGTTTGTATTTGTTCGTGTTTTACAATAACTGATAAGCAGAGATTTAATCAATTTTGATAACATTCTTTCAACAATGGACTGATTGTGATCTCTACATTCAAAATGTGATTTTGGGGGGGGGGGGGGGTCTGTTAATAACGATGCAGTAATTTTCATGACATTTCCTACCGGTGGAAAATATGCAATTATCTTTATTAGAATGTTACTAGTATTATATATTAAGGATATAAAATAGCGCATTACAAAGATCCTCTGCCTTATACACATTATACCAAATTTCGCGACATTTGTCACTTCACATAAGTTTTCTCTATTCTGTTTCATTGAATTCAGTATTTCTGAAATACTGGTGACTATTTACAGTTTCCTGTAACACGCGATCTTGGTGACATCTGTTATAAAACTTCGGTTGTCAGGAAGCAAACTTTTTAGGGCATTGAACAGACTTGTTATAAACAATCAACGCAGACGACGGTTTAACCGTAGATTTCATACGTTGTTGATTATGTTTCCATAACGACTTTTGTCATTTCCTCTCTTTGAAAGTTGTCAAAATTGATTGCGTCTCGTATTTTCGTTTGATTCATTTCTAAATTATTTATCAATCTCTTCATGAAACAGGCACATTTAAACGAAATGGGGGACCAGGAAAGCCAAATACAGTAACAAACGTAGAATTGGAAGAAAATGTGCTGAACATGGTAGAGGATGATGCCGGTACTTCTACCAGAAATATAGCAAATGGTTTGAATGTAAGTAATAGGAGTGTGTGAAACATTTTGAAGTAAGACTACTTGTATCCAGATCACATTCAGTACGTTCAGGCACTTATTCCTGCTGATATTCCTCAACGTGTTGCTTTTTTCAATGGTTTCTGCATTCTTTGGTTCAAATTCCTCTACTGGCGCTGATTCTTTTTACTGATGAAGCGAATTTCTCAAGAAATGCAATTAGGAACATCCCTAATAACCACTATAACCAGGGGTGAGCTGATGAAATCCCACATGCGCCACATGCGGTACTTCGTTTTCAACATCAATTTTCAGTAAACATTTGGGTTGGAATTGAGTGGGACCGGCTAATTGGACCGATATTTCTACCAGCAAGTCTTTCCGGTAAGGTGTATCGAAATTTGTTGGAAGAATCACTACCTGGACTTCTAGAGGACGCACCATTGTCAACGAGAAATGTAATGTGGTTTATGCACTATGGTGCGCCAGCACATTTTAGTGTAGTTGCTCGTGAGTTTTTAAACGCAACATATGAAGATCGCTGGGTTGTCATGCTGGACCTCGCTTATGGCCTGCTTGATACCTACACTTAAATCCTTTGGTTTTTTTCCTATGGGGTCATTTGAAGACATTAGTGTACCTTATTCTAATGGAAAATAAAGAAAATTTGAGAAATCGGATAATTGATGGGTGTAATGCAATAAGAAAGGGTTCGGCAGTCAATGACGAGAAGATTGGATGCATGCATCCTAGCTGGAAGTAATCATTTGCAGCAGTTTTTGTAGGTTAAGGATCTCTACGTGTAATATACAAATAAAAAGAAAATAAAAAAACATTTATCTCGAAACAAAGCGTTTTCCGAAGATCACCCAACGACAAAAAATCTTAAAATAATCCCCTGAATTTTTTCCGCATGTTAACACCCTGTATATAAATTAAATTAAATTCGAAACATCAGCGCAAGCGTGTGGGTCCGCAATGTACATAAAAAAGCTTAAATTTAGACGACAATGAACTCTTCCAAATCCACATGAATACAGTTTAGTTGGATCATCTTCTAACAATGAGTGCAGTCAGCTGAGCCTCGTGGGAAAGTCAAATACTTTACTTGAGGAGCTTTAAAAGAGATACGTACTGTGTTTGCTTACATAAATAATGTAATTTTGCTAGAATATATTTTACATTATTTATTTTATTAAAGGATTTTAAAAGTAAATTGTAACATTTCGGTCCCAGATAAGTGATGTATTTTTGGAATAGTGTTAAGTTCGTTTTGGGGAAAATTACACAAAATTTCCTTTTTTGTCTCGTACAGTGCTGGTAGATAATTTAGCTATTAGTATAAATTTTTAATAGGTTTAAATTGGAGAGGATAAATTAACTTGCTGAAATAGTAGATTATGCAATGAGGGAGAGAAATGCGTTATTTTGCTGAGGTGCAATTTCTGACTCGAGGGCGACATTTTAGTTACAATTATTTTAAAATTAGTAGCCTGTAGTAAATTTTAAAGTTGGTGGCACTGTAAGTCATTATGACAAGAGCTCACAATTATGTCAAATTCGAGGTTAGCAGGTTAGGTTTTGCGTCAGCTTGTGTCAAAGCTGACACAAAACCTAACCTGATAACCTCGAATTTGACATAATTGTTGTGTCAGTCATAATGAAAACGCCCTAAGGAAATTTTTGTCTTATTTAGTCTCCAGGGAGTAAATGTTTTACTTCTGTCACAATTTTGATGCTATAGAAACCGATTTCTACTCCCGGTCGTGGAAAAAAGAATGTTTTCTATAACCATTTAAAAATGAACAACTTTCGTCACGTTTTACCCCAACCGAAAACGCCAGTTCCGGGACCAGAGATAGAATATCCCATAACGTTAACTTTCGTCTCTAGTGACGAAAGTAAGTGGTTTCAATTTCAGATATTAAATGCATTCTGCCATATCCAATTGTAATTTAATTTTACAAAGCACAATGGAAAAACATGATTTAGCACAAAAACGTGTAAATTTATTTTGTATAACGTAATAAATGCAAAATACAGTTATAAAAATGAACACGAAATTGGCAGGACGTCTCATCAAGTAGCCTTGCTCTCGGACGGTAGTGTTTTAGTGCAGTAGTAGTAAACTATGGTTATAGAAAAAGTATAGTGTTTTACTCGTCGAAATGCATTTTCTGCAACTTGAGAACATTATCAAACTCGGCTACGCCTCGTTTGATAAACTGTTCTCTCGTTTGCAGAAAATGCTACTTTCGTCACTCGTTAAACAATATACTATTTTTCACTACCTTATTTGTAAGTGATCCTTACACTGTCAAGTTTGAGGAATGTAGGAAACATTTACAAAAATTGTTACGGTTTCCTTGACAATGTACTTACTTCCTTAGAGAAGTGAATTACTTACATCCCGGATGTATTACAACTGATAAGATGCCATGTCTGCCACTTGGTTAGCACGAAGAAAACCATTATCGTTCGTACTATTATCAATTTTAATCAGAATACAATCACATAGCTGACAAAACAGCATTCGCTATTCTATTCACACATTTTTTCCAAGAATTTTTTACATATGGAGAATGTCAGATGGAAGAGCACTAAGATAGTATTGGAAGGCAGAGCGCAAGAAACTAGAAGAAGAGGCCGACCAAGGAATAGGTGGAAGAAGGCAGTAATGGAAGACATAGCAAAGAAAGGAATAGAAGACTGGAGAAATAAAATCATGAATAAAGGACAATGGAGATTGTTATGCAATGGGCCTAAAGTGGCTTGTAAAAGCTTTATTTATTTATACTGAAAAAAATACATAAATTGTAATATTTAAATATGTTTGTATACAATTTATAATTACAATAAAAAAACAACTTTTTTCTACAATCACTATAGAAAATAGGATTTTCTGAACTCGTTTCCATAGAAACTAGTGTTGAAAATGATGCTTTGCTAAATTGGGTGTGGAAAATTTTCCGCACGCAAATAGATTGTTATAAAGACTACAGCAATTTATTTGAACATTTATTCGTAAAATTTAAGATAGTAGTAACGAGTAGTAATTATTAATTTTTAATATTAAAATTAAATACGCACGACGTACAATTAGTTACATTCAAATTATGAATGGAATTCAATACATTTTGGTATATTGCTTGATTTAGTTGGAACTGATTCTGAAGAATTCAAGAATTTCTGAGGAATGTCCTCTGCAACATTATTATTATTATTGTAGTAACCAATAACATCAGCTGATCCACTGGAAATAGACTCAGATTGAGCATTAGGTCGATACTCGGGTTTGTCAATAATTCTTTTGGCATTTTTTTATTTTAGTTTGTTTAGAGTCTCCTATATATCCCTCGGCCACCGCGTGGACTTCCATCCACTATGCTGTTTTAATGAAAGTATATCTGCCCCGGCATTTACAAGAACGGTCGCAGAAGTTCTGCGAAAATAGTGCCCTGTATACGCAGATGCATTGGGAAGTTTTAAGTGTTCAGGAATACGTTGGGGTATTTTACCAAAAGTATTTATTCCACCGGTTGAGACGTGCATTTTCCTTTTCTATAATTTAAAAAGAACCTTCTATTTTCTATTGGTGGTCGGAGAGAAGCATATTTTTTAAAATACGATAACCAATTTTCCTCGCCATCTGTTACTGTGAAACTAAGCGTTATATGAGTCTTCGTGTCAGGTATTTTAACAATTAGCAAAGTATCTTCTACTTGTATATCGTCTACAGTTAATTTCATGAGTTCGTCTCGGCGACATGCACCAGCCACCCCCAAAATGAGTGCAACCTGCAACCAATGGGATGATTAAAATATATATAAAATATAATTGTCTTCTATTTACCTTCATCATTAAAAATGAATCGTCTAAAGCTTCAGTAAGGAATTTGCTTATCTCGTTTCTCGTAAAAGTAAGCGATTTTTCGCCCTATAGCCCACTGATTACGTTTTAACAAAGAAATAAGCTTCGGGGAACTTTGAGATATCCAAATTTTCTTCAACAATCAAAGAACTCTTTAACATGGAATAAGAAGACCAAACTGTCGATGCTCTTAAGTGTTTTGATTTTTCAGCAAAATAAACCAATAAAGCATTTTCCGTTATTTTGTTACCTTTTCTTTAGTACACCACTCCTTAAAAGTGTCGTATTCTCTGATATACCGTCGTCGGGATTTTTGAGGTAGTAATTCCAGGCATGCAGTCTTGGCCGCTTCAGAAACATGTGGTGGAGTATTAGAAACCATTTCGCTACCATTTTCACCTTCAAATTCGTCCATTTTTAGTTTTTATTTGAAATTCGGCTTAAAAATTGCAGGAAACTCACAAAACGTCAAATTTAATTTGCGTCGTACTGGTTTTGCAATGATCTCTTTTCCGCACGTGTATCGAGAGATCCAAAAAAAAACTGTTCCTCAGCAGGCTGTGGAATGAAAAGTCACGTCTTTACTTGTGTCAGATAATAATTAGTTGTTATTTTCTAAACGAATCTGTCAGATTGTTAAAAGATTTCTGCTCCTAAAAATGAGGTTTCATTATTATTTAACTAGTGAATCACCCGAGTTACGCCTTGGGACGCAAATTTAGGAGATATTCATTAATATAAATTTAAAAAAAAAGATGGACTGGCCGGGAATCGTACCCGCGCCGCTCGCGTGGTAGGCGAACATTCTACCACTGAGCTACGCAACTGCTGTAGTGCTATTAACGAATCAGTTGAGCTACGCTTTGTTTTGTAATTTAAACAATCTAATTAAAACCTTTTTTTGAAAATAAAAACCGGCCTACGATCTAAATCTAACAATTAGCAACATTTTAAGCCATCATACAGCTTAATCGGTCCAGTATCGTCGGAGGAGCTAGTGACCAAAGATACAAAGAGACCAACGATTTTATGTAGTGGATTCCAGCTGATACAAGTAAAGACGTGCCTTTTCATTCCACAGCCTGCTGAGGAACAGTTTTTTTTGGATCTCTCGATATTACAATATACTATTATTGCATTTCATTTGGTAATGTAACACATTTCTACATTCAAATTCGTTTAGAAATGTGGTACATTTCTGCATTAGCAACACTTTTTCTGCATAGTAACGGCAATTCGTTTTACGTTTGGCAGTACTGAAGTGTACTGTTGGTGACACTGTCAGTGCAGGTTAGGTTTTGCGTCAGTTTTGACACAGACTGACGCAAAAACCTAACCTGCTAACCTCGAATTTGACATAGACTTACAGTGCTTGAGTACATAGAAACGAGTTCTGCTCAGCTTGGTTATGTTTTGACATTTGTATGTAAAAATTTAATATTTTACATTTCTTATGAAATGCGATAAAATAGTATACGCAACACGTTTGAAAAGTGGTCTTACTGAACTCGTATGGTCGTTTAAGTACTCGTTAACGCTCGTACACAAACCAGCCATACTTGTTCAGTAAATCATCACTTTTCTAAACTTGTTGCGTAATATACTATTTCTTTATTTGAAAAGGTATCTTATGTTTACTGTGTGTTTTCTGTATAATTTCAAATTAAACTACCTTAACAGCAAATTATCAGGTGTTGTAAGAAATATTTTTCTACAGAAACGAAAACGCAATGATATTATTTCTAATTTTTCCTCATTAATACCAAAAAGTGGGCATTAATTTACAAGAACTTTAAACTGTTGTTACTTTTATGTTATTGGGTTTCTGTCAGAAGTTTATTAAGAAAATAAACTTTTCAGTCTCCTCCGTACATTATGAAACACCCGTAGGTGCACTTTGAATTTGCTTACTAACTCATTGTAAAGGTTGAGTGAATTTATAGGTAGTGGGAATAGCACGCAATTAAAGCAATCAGTTTTAGACGAAACCAGTGGATTAGAAAAATGACTTAGTGGCGAGAGTAAACTATATACAGGGTGTCTCAAAAAGAATGGGAACACCGATTAGCCATAGATTCCTTACGTCATAATAAATCGATTAGACCTAATATACTTTAGTACAAAGTCTCTTCAGTAAGAAGTTATAGGGCCTTGAAGTTCAATTTTTTATTTTTTATTTTTTTGTTAATTTCCATAAATGTAGAGATATCAATTTGAATTTTGGTATACATATTTACTATTATATACTGTACTAATAGAAGAAATTTCATAAACTAGACTTGACTGTAAAGAGCACTTTACCTAACTTTCAACATTTTTTTTTAGCTCTAACTTGGTTATCTGTAACATCTTTTTGAAATTTTAGGTTATTATCTGAAAGAAAATTCAAATACACAAAAATAATGTGCTCTTACTTCATAGGCGTAGGAGCAACCGTTTTTACCTTTTGGTTGTCACTAACACATGTAATTATCAAGTAGGCATGATCACAAAAACAATGGTCTTCTAGTAAAAAACAATGATAAATCAATTAATGATATTAATGACATAAGAATTTGTTCTCTTATGTTTAAGAAAATGCCGCTACATAACGAATTCTCCATTGCTGAAAGTTCGTTATGTCGCAGCATTTTCGTAAGCACAAAAAGACAAAAACCTGATGTCACCAACGTCTTTAATTGATTTTCTTGTTGTTGTTTACTAGATTACAATCATTACTCATTGTTTTTGTGATCATGGCTACTTGATAATTGCACATATTAATGACAACCAAAAACCTTTGATGGGCATTTTAACGGTAAACGGTTGCTTTTAGGCTTAAGAATTAAGAGTCCATTATTTTGTACTTTTTAATTCTCTTTCAGAGAATAACCCAAAAATTTAAAAAAATGTTACATATAACGAAGTTAGAACTAAAACAAGTTTTGAAAGTTAGGTAAAGTGCCCTTTACAGTCAAGTCTAGTTTATAGAATTTTTTTCTATTAGTGTAGTATATAATAGTAATTACGTATACGACAATTCAAATCGATTCTTTACATTTTTGGAAATTAACAAAAAAATTTAAAATTGAACTTCGAGGCCCTATAACTTCTTACTGAAGGGACTTTGTACTAAGGTATATTAAATTTAATCGATTTATTATGACGTAAGGAATCTATGGCTAATCGGTGTCCATTCTTTTTGAGGACACCCTGTATAGTATGATCAAAAATTAATTTCATCTAGTATAGCTGTGGAAGTGCAAACCAACGCCTTTAAAATTGGCTTACATACTTATATTTAAATTCAAAACTGTCAAATTTTATTATTAAAATGTTCTTTTTATCCATTTTATTACAATATTATATTAAAACAAACGAATTTGCACGTAAAAGTTATGTAATTGTCCAACAAATAAGCATGCGCCGGTCGAATAGACACTTCATCTTAATCTAATCTAAAAATAAAATGTATTGGACCAAGTTTTAAAGGCAGCATTTTTTTCGTTCATAGCCATACTATAGTATGAGCAAAAAGTAACTCCGTCAAAGATACCTTTGGAATTTTGAAGTCATGTGTATCATAACACCAGAAAATTATATCTAATTCTTGTTGATTCTTGTCAATGCCGTTATTAACGTTTAAATAAAAAAATGCAGTCTTGTAAGGAAACTTACAAAATTTAATAAAGAGAAAATTAAAAATTACAACGAAGAGTATTTAGAAAAAAATTAATAAAATAAAATTAGCATACGTTTGTGTTAATGGAGACACCACTTAAATTGCAGGTTAGGTAAACATAACCTCATTTCAGTCTGTAAACAAATTCAAAGTTGCCAAAATGTTCAACATTCTACAGTCTATACACATTTACAAGAGGTGCTGAAAATGCCTTCCTTCTTTCTGCAAGAATAACCTCACACGGCGTTTCATATTTTCGAAGACACTCTGCAACCATTCTGGAGTCATTAAATTACATGCCTCGGTGATTCTTTTAGCTCAAAAATCGTATGTACAGGTGTTTTAAATACTGAATTTTTTAGAAGTGGAAATAAAAAGTAATCCAAAAGGGTGAGATCACAAGTTCTGGGTGGTTAAAGATCTTTTGCAATTAACCGGTCATCAAAGACCTGCTATAGAAATTCCAACGTGGTTCCAGCTACATGAGGTGCTGTGTTATTTTGTTGCAAGTATCCTTGTCGAATTTCATCATCATGGAGCTGATTCACAAATTCTTCAAGAATGTTATTTTGATATCTTTCGGCATTTATTGTATCTTCAAAGAATATTGGTCCGATAATTCTCCGGCGAGAGCACGCTACCCAAACGCCTACTTTAGGGCAATGCAAAGAAGCTTCATAAAAGAAATGTGGATTATCAGCGCTCCATAAGCGGATTACTTGTGAATTGATGTAACCATTTAAGTAAAACCACAATTCATCAGAAAAAGTTAAATCCAAAACATTATTACCTATTTAAATCTTTCAAAAACCAGTTACAGTATAAAATTATCTTGGTGTAATTTGGAGGTAACCGCTCTTGATACATTTGTAGTTGTATAGATGCATATTTAAATCTTTTTTTTAGAATTGTACGACAAGTACCATAACTCAAATTCACTTCTTGCGTAAGCCTTCGGATTGATGTGGAGGGTTCGTTTGCATTCGATTTTAGACATCTGCAATTTGTTCCGCAGTTTCCACATGTGGTCTACCACTTCTTGGTCTGTCTGCTACACTACCAATTTCCCCTGAAAGCAAGTACAGTACGTCCTACTTGATAAAAAAAGTTCGTTGCTAATATTTCAACGTTAGGAAATCTAAATTCATTTAAACAAGCATGTGCAGAATACTGCCAATTACCATTGTCTATTTCGAGAATATGCTTCTATTATAAATATTTTATGTTCTGGTAACATTTTTAAAATAAATTATTCAGAAATTATTGACAAAAAATTATTGCATAATAACAAATGTCAAATGACAGCTTCTAATTTTCTGGTGTTGTAATACACATGACTTCAAAATTCCAAAGGTATCTTTGATGGAGTTACTTTTTGCTCATACTATAGATGAGATTAATTTTTGATCATACTTTACATACATGTCGACATTCAATTTCATTAAATTGTTTAGCAGCATCACGTATAGAATTGGAGTTGAATAATGATATACTTCCATACAGATATGTTTTCGATTAACCAATGATTATAAAAAGTAATAAGAGATTAGAACATGCAAGCGTAGTGGATCAAAAATACGAAGGTAGTTGTAATTTGTGGCATTTATATGTAGCGAGATTATGTTAGTACAGCCAAAATAGTGTAAAAATACCATTGACCTGGAAAAATTGCAACACAAATGATTCTCTTTGCATTATACTCTGAAAAGTGTGTATTTTTAACATACTCAAAATCCCTATTGATCCCGGCCCGGGAAATCAGTTAAAATCCAAGATGGCGGTTGAATTTCCGATTTTTGCCTTTTTTTCTCTATTTTGCCGTAAAAAAGATAATAAGCACTGTAGAATACTAGATTTGTGTGTATTTCCCGTGTGCATTGTTATATTTATTTATTTGTTACATTATTGAAAAGAGTCAGTTGAAATAAAAGGTGATACAAAAAAGTCATATACGTGTGTCATTATAAAACTCACAATAATTTGAATTAGTAATAGATAGAATATTACATTGGTCCTTCGAGGTACAAGAAACACGCTATGGATAAGCCAGAAAGTACATATGATGCGGGAAATGATTTATACGTTCGTCGAAGTAGTAGATGTAACAAGGCTGTTCCTCCCAGAAGATTCAGATGCATGAGTAATGCTGAACATGAGCAAGTAGTTTCAGACAGGATTATGGTTCAGGATGCTGTTGGTAAAAGAAACTACAAGGTCGGTATTGTTAAAGCAGATTCTGAAAATGTTTTGACTGGAAAGGAATACACTGATACTGAACAACTTGAGAATAAAACTACAAGATCGGAGATCATACATCCTGTTGGTTGCGGTTCTCTGCCTTCTAATCATAACTTGTGTGTTAAATCTCCGTCAGTTTTGTGTAAAAGTTCTTCTGTTTCTAGATCGAACTTAGAATTAAAGTTGTTGCAGCAACAGAAACAGCTAGATGAAGAAGAAACACAAGAAAAGTTAAGAGCTATTGAAAAACGAAGACAAAATGCGCAGAGAGAAATGGAAATTAAAAAACTGTTGTTGGAAGAACAAAATGAAGAAAATGTTCAAACCACTCAGATTTACGATGAAGTTTTTAATCATCTTTACGAAGACCCTGTGAAGGTAAGCGATTGGGTGAAAAACACAAAACAGACTACAAACACAAATTATGAAGTGGAATCGGTCATAGCTACACATAAGAAAATAGGTAATTCAGTCGCTTCTTTTGGCGCGGGAGAAATGAATGGTGGTAATAATCAGATGCTGTTAGAAATTGCCAAACAATGCGCACAAAATTCAAATAACATGAGTACCCTGCTGTCAAGACAAAAAATGAGAGAACTTACTTCTTTCTCTGGTGAGTTAACTGAATGGCCTATATTTATTAGCGAATTTAAGCGTTCTACGGAACAGAATAGATTAAGTGACTATGATAATCTATTACGTTTAGATCGTGCTTTAAAAGGAAAAAGCCAGAGAAACTGTTAAAGCTCTACTTATCTCTCCTGACAATGTTACAAAAATTATTAAAGTACTTGAAATGAATTTCGGTAGGCCTGACTGGATTGTTTTGTCATTGATGGATAAGGTAAAAAAGTTCAATTATATAAGAGAAGATAAGATCGAAACATGCATTGCTTTCTCAAATGCTCTTGATAACATGGTTACGACAATGAGAAACATAAACTCTACGCTTTACTTATATAATCCAGAATTGCTTGCTATTTTAGTCGAGAAGCTGCCAGCGATCCAGAAATATAGTTGGGGAAAATTCAAGCAGCAAAAGGATGTACAAGGAAGTCCTACTTCTTTGGAAGATTTTGCTAGTTGGTATGCTGAAGAAATTAGTGCCATGTGTGCCATCTACAATCCTTTTCAAAGATATAAATTTACAGGTAAAAAGGAGACTGTGATGGCCGTAAATCATTCTTATGAAAACAATAAATGTTGCATGTTCTGTAAAGATAAAAAACACGAGATTGAAAAATGCCAAAAATTTCTTGAAAGACTGTATTTGATAGACGGAAAGTCGTATTAGATTTAAAATTATGTTTCTTGTGTTTAAAAATAGGCCACTGTGTAAACCGATGCTTTATTAAGAAAAGATGTGCTTTGAAGGCTTGCAGAAGCCGACATAATAATATTTTGCATGTAAATAGAACCGAAATTGCAAATAAAATTGTACCAAATAAAGAAAATTCGGTCGAGATTTGTACGAGTATATCTAATAGAAACGAGACTGTATTATTAAGGGTTGCTCCTGTAATTTTACAAGGTCCAAATAAAGAAGTACATACATTTGCACTCTTCGATGAAGGTTCGACCTGCACCATGATAGAAGAAGAGTTGTCTGAAAAGTTAGAACTTCCAGGACCTATAGTTCCACTGTGTTTTCAATGGACTAACCAAATAACGCATCATGAAGACACGTCAAGGATAGTTTCTGTTAAAATTTCAGCCCAAACTAAAATTCCTAATTTTTATCAATTAAGAAATGTCAGAACTGTAAATAACTTGAGCTTACCTAGACAGAAAATAGATGTAACATTTTTGTCGCAGAAATTTCCTTATTTGGACTCAAACACTTTAAAAGCTGTAGAAGACGTCGCCCCAAAAATGTTGATTGGACAAGACCACTGCGGTTTAATAGTGCCAAGGCAAGTGATTCAGCCAAGACTTAATCACCCAGTATTGTCCAGGTCAAAGTTAGGGTGGACCATACATGGAGTTGTAGGAACTAGTTCAGTACATGGAGAGTCAAACCATGTAAGTCTTTGTTGCAAACTTGCTGATGACCAACTAGAAATAATGATAAGAGACAATTTTAAACTCGAAAATTTTGGCGTCAATATGGAAGGGAAAGTAATTAAATCGATAGAAGACCAAAAGGCGGTTTCAATAATGGAAAAAACTATAAGGCATATTGGAAATCGGTATGAAATTGGTCACCTATACAGAAACGAAGAAAATACCTTTCCAGAAAGTAAAGTAAATGCTTTGAAACGACTTTCATGTATGGAGAGAAAAATGAATCTAAATCAAGACTTTGCTAAACAATATTGTGAGAAGATTGAGGAATATATAAACAAAGGATATGCGAGGAAACTAAAAGAAGACGAATTTACTGAAAACCCAAAAGACTGGTACCTGCCGCATTTTGCTGTATGGAATATTAACAAACCTGAAAAAATCCGTCTTGTGTTTGATGCCGCTGCTAAATCTTTCGGATATAGTCTGAACGACTTTCTTTTTCGAGGCCCTGATTTCGTTCCGTCCCTTGTTGCAGTTTTATGGCGATTTCGACAAGGTCGTATAGCTTTATGTGGAGATATAAAAGAGATGTTTCACCAGGTAGTGATTAGACCAGAAGATAGATGTAGTCAGAGATTTTTTTGGCGTGAAGGAAACAAAGATAAAAAACCAGATGTTTACGAAATGAATGTTATGATATTTGGCGCAGTATCATCTCCATCGGTAGCCCAGTTTGTAAAAAATAGAAACGCAGAAGAATATGAAAATGAGTATCCAGGAGTTGAGCGGGCGATAAAGAAACAACATTATGTCGATGACTATTTAGATTCTACTAATACAATAGCTGAAGCCATTGAGAGGGTTAAAAACATTATCATTGTTCATAAACGGGGTGGATTTGAGATGACAAAATGGATAAGCAACTCACCATTAGTAATGAACTCGATACCAATACATTTGAGAGCCGAAACGTCAAATAATTTAAAAATCGATTCAGAGAAAATAGAAAGGGTTCTTGGACTTTCGTGGTCTCCAACATCTGATGAATTTGTTTTTAATATACATTTTCAGAAAATCCCAGATGATGTTTCAAGCGGCTCAAGAGTTCCCACTAAAAGAGAAGTCCTTCGTATTGTAATGTCAATATTTGATCCCCTTGGGTTCTTGAATCCTTTGATCATAAAAGCGAGAATATTATTACAGAACATTTGGAGAAGTAGCATAGACTGGGACACTGAGATACCTGAAGATCTCTTTACAGTATGGTATAACTGGCTTAAAGAACTCCATAATCTCGCACCCATATCTATTAGCAGGTGTTATTTTCCTAGCCTTATGAAAGTAGAAAATTGTGTTGATCTACATTTATTTTCGGACGCAAGTGACAAAGCATATGCAGTAGTTGCGCTTCTACGAGTCCAAATCGATGAAAATATATTGACAAGTTTTGTTACTTCCAAGTGCAAAGTTGCCCCAATCAATCAACAAACTGTTCCGAAATTAGAATTACAAGGTGCAGTTTTAGCGTGCAGAATTGGAAAATCGATTTGTACTGAATTGGAATACAAAATAAGATCTGTTTATTATTGGACTGGCTCACTTGTTGTTTTAAAACAAATAAGATCTAAGTGTAGAAGATTTCCTATATTTGTTGCATGCCGACTAGGAGAAATTCACGAAAACACTAGTGTGTCACAATGGCATTGGACACCTTCAGAAGAAAATGTCGCTGATTTAGCAACTAAAGATATTAAAAATCTGGACTTTAGCCCTTTAAGCAATTGGTTTACCGGACCAAAATTTTTAAAACAGCCCGAATATTTTTGGCCAAAGGAACCAGACTGCGAGAACCAACAAACTGCCTTTGTTTTATATGAATTCCAAAGTACGAGTGATCTAAAAGTAGTGCCAGATATAACACGATTTTCTAAGTGGGTACGATTACTTCGAGTAACAGGTTGGATTCTATATGGTGTAAAAATGCTAAAACTTAAGAAAAATGAAAGAAACCAAATTTTACAGTTAGACGTAGATATTTTAGAGGAAGCTCGTAAGTTATTAATAAGAAAATGTCAAAACGATACTTTCCAAGAAGAATTGCATGCATTACAAAGAAACAAAGAGCTGCAAACTAGTAATCGTTTGTATAAGCTTACTCCATTCTTAGATAAAAATGGAATCATTCGCTTAAAAGGAAGATTTCCAGATACTAGGAAACTGAATTTGGAATTTGATGTACGAAACCCTATGATTTTAGACCCTAAACACAAAATTGTTGAACTTTTAATTCACTTTTATCATGAAAAAGCTATTCACGTTGGAGTTGAAACTGTTATAAATAACTTGCGACTTAAATACTGGATTTTGCATTGCCGAACGGCTGTTAAGAAATGTTTTAGAAATTGCAGAAAATGTGCAATTCAGAAATGTAAGCCTACGGTTCCAGAAATGGGGTTTTTACCCCCAGAGAGATTACAATCGTTTGTATTTCCCTTTTCCTACGTAGGGATAGATTTCTTTGGCCCTATGACGGTCTCAATTGGTCGAAGAACAGAAAAACGGTATGGTGTACTATTCACATGCCTTTCGATACGTGCAGTACATATTGAATTGGCGTCATCATTGGATACCAGCTCTACAATTTTGGCTATAAGAAGATTTATGTCAAGACGCGGTCAGCCATTGGAATTTGTAACAGACAACGGAACTAATTTTGTTGGAGCAGAAAGGGAGTTAAGAGATTTGATACAATCTATCGATCAGTCAAAAATTAAAGATGAACTCTCTCTCAAAGCTGTTTCTTGGAAATTCAACGCGCCAGCGTCGGCCTCAATGGGAGGGGTCTGGGAACGGATGGTACGCTCAGTAAAAACTGCGCTTAAAGTTGTGTTGAAAACAGTAAATCCTAAGGAAGAAGTTCTCTATACGTTATTAGCAGAAGTTGAGTATACTATAAATAGCAGACCACTAACGCACGTGTCTGTTGATCCTGATGAACCTGAAGCAATTACCCCTAACCATTTTTTACTGCTGAGACCTGGAGATGTCAACACCTACTGTGAAATTACAACCGAAGTTTGTAACAAAAAGCAATGGCGATTTGCCGAAGCTCTAGCAAATTACTACTGGAAGCGATGGGTTTTAGAGTACCGACCAACTTTAATTAAAAGACAAAAGTGGCACTCAAAAACAGAACCAGTTAAAATAGGAGACATAGTGATTATCGTTGATGAAAAGGCTCCCCGTAATCAGTGGATGTTAGGAAAAATTGAAGAAGTGTTTCCTGGAAGAGACGGAGTTGTACGGGTGGCCACTGTAAAGACGAACAAAAGAAACTATGTCAGACCTGTTTCTAAGTTGTGTGTCTTACAGACAACTTAAGAAGACTCTCTGTCTTCACGTGGGGTGGAGAATGTAGAATACTAGATTTGTGTGTATTTCCCGTGTGCATTGTTATATTTTACTTATTTGTTACATTAATGAAAAGAGTCAGTTGAAATAAAAGGTGATACAAAAAAGTCATATACGTGTGTCATTATAAAACTCACAATAATTTGAATTAGTAATAGATAGAATATTACACACTGTGTCCACATTTTGATGCTCACCATTAGTATCTCTGTTATTAGAAGACTTAGAGAAATGGTTAGATGGGGAATGTTTTGCAGAATTCAATACCACTCGTAACAAATCTCATTTCAAATTCACCCCAACTTTTTAAAATTTTAAAATAATTTGAAAAAACCATAATTTCCCGATTTAAATATTTCTCAATAACTCGATAACACCTAACGTGACCTCTTCCAAAGTTTAACAATGTTGAGACACTTTTTTAAGACAATTTTTTTTATGTAAAGAGAAATTCCCGATTGTCATTTGTTTTCAAGTTATTAGTGCTATCTTTTGTTTTTCATATGGCAGCCATATTGAATTTTTGGTTAGTTAGATAGCATTTAAAAAGAGCTTTTCAACTATGTATAACCAAAGAATATAGATAGGGGAAGAAGGACAGCCTTATGGGCTATACAGTATATGCTGTGATTTGGGTTGCATAACTATTTACTTGGTTAAATATATCATTTTTTGTTCGAAAATTCCGCTGGAAGCTCCTAGCGTCAAAGTGATTACCTTATCAGTGGCATTCAGCAGGTAAATGCGTCATTAGCATTCTTGAGCTAGAACAGTGTTGCAAGAACTTTCTCTCTACAATTCCAATAGTTTTACAATGGTTGTACCTACCCGAAATAAACTTGTATTCTGCCAAAGAATATTTCAGTAGTTTGATTCTGCTTACATCTAAGTTAAGTTTGTTACAAAGAATATTAAATATAGGTGTATATTCTTTGGTTTGTTTTGTTATTATTTAAAACATTTGTTGTCAATCGGATGAACTCGTACCAAGTAAAATAAAGGTTTTATAAGTTTCACATGCAACACTTTTAAACATTTAATAGGTAGCTAGGTACCTATAAAAATTACATAAGAGGTTTCTAATATAATTTCAACAAAAAGTTCACCGATGAGCACAAGATTATACGGAATACGGATTGTCCCCACTTTATTCTCACAAAATTCTATAATAAATATAGAATTAGCTATGTACAAATAATGAAACAAAAACATTAATAAACAATATACGGATTTTATTTAAAAATTTTAATACGAGAGGAAATTATTGTTCAAGTAATGTTGACGATTAATATAGTTTACAGTGATCTATTTTAAAAAGCAAATAAAAACAAAAATAATATTGTATCTTGTGAAGTTGATACGTATAGAGTACGGCTACTAAAACAGTACGCCTTGAATATCTCATTTACTTGATGCATTAAAAAATGTCTATTTAGGCACATTTAAGTTGGCGATCTTTATGTATAGTCTCAGCAAAGAATAAGACAATATTATTCGAACATTTATTATCGACATTAAATTATCTTTCAGAAATGTATGCAAAAAATTAATTTGGTGATTAGGGATCTGACCCAAGTTCTGTACAATCTGTTATTCAAAAAAAAATGAATCGGGGCGGTTTTCACAGAAATCTCACAATTATTTAATAATTTATACTCTAGTTTAAATTACTGCACTTTAAACGTAAATTAGAGTAGAAACCAAAAAGAACTTATGTGGTTAAGGAGCTGCAAACTAATCGAGGGTTGGGGTTCAATACCCAACAATATACCTTTTTTTAACAAATTATCTGTTTTCTTTATTTACCTTGGGGTTAAGTGGTAGAACAGTATGCTAATTCGATTAGCACGCCTGAACTTCGCCCCTTTGAGCAACTTATGTATTCATAATTCAAGTATATTGTAAAATAACAATTTTATTTATTTTTGCTCAATAAACGACATTTATTATTATTATTATTATACTTAAGTCGCTCAAAAATTATGCCAAATAGCTATTTTTAAGTAAATTATTATTACTTGCATTTGACATAATTTTTGGGCGATATAAATAATAATTTGTTAATAAAGAGTTAGGTACCTATTGTTAGGGATTGAACCCCAATTTGCCCCAACCTTTTACGGGTTTAATTACTTTTTTTAAAGGCAGATTATAGGAAATTTGAGTCAGATCCATTAACGCCAGTTTAAATTAAAATATTTTGAAATAAAGACGTTATACATTTCTTACTCTCGCCAATTTCAATGATCTATTAAATAAATGAGATTTTCAAGGTGTAAATATTACATACAATAAAACAATATAATATACAAAGTTACAAAGAATAGGAAGTACACAAATATATCTGTAAGCATATAAACGTACAGTTTTTAAGCTTTAAACATTACTTAAATGTTGTATTTTTTTTTTTGGGTGTACCAGACTGGTTTGTAGTCCTTAAATCTTGCGATAGCCATTTCAACGTTTTATGGAGTTTGCACGTAATTAAATGATTAATTAAAAACAGTTAAGAGAGTAACATGTGTCTTGCTCGTTAAGCCACCGTGGTACTAAAATTTTCACTTTATTTACACTATATGCTAATAATGTTTTCTTAAAACTTACACACGATTTGCTATTCTTAAAATAATATTCAAAATGTTCAAGTAACATTGTAACTATTTTTATTAAAATACTTGAAGGTTTTTTTAGGTAAATAACACAGTCGTCCGCACCATAGTCTTTTTGCTGTAAAAACAGTTCATTATGAAGCACTACAGACTCATGGCTGCACATATTTTGACACTGACCACAATTAAAACGTAAAAGCGTTTTATGAATGACATAACCAGCTACATACACCGTCGCACAAGATTCTAATGTGGCTTCTTGATTTGGTTGTGTTGAAACTTCTATTACCTCACTGAGTAAACTGAGGTCACCATCTTCTGCTAATTCAGTTTGTTCAGCAACTATATATGGTATGTCCTCAACATATCCCATGACGTCTTTTTCTGGCACTTCAACATTCGCCATGTTGACAACAGCATCTTCATCAACGTCGCAGTTGGAGCTCTCTGTAGGATGCTGCAATTTAACCAGCATGTTGAACTGTAGTGCTTGGCGGAAAGATTTTACTGTGGGGTTCGAAGAATTGCCTCCCCTATACCTCAGGACCGCGAAAAGATTTTCTAGAGGATCTTGGTTTAGTCTGCTGGTCAGGAGCAAACGATACCCTTCTTGTTTTAAGTCTTTCCATAGCTCCATAACTGACTGCATGGTTAAAATAAGTCCCTTAAAACAATAAACACCTTGGTTCACCTTGTTATTAGATGTATATGTTTGTCAAGTCTTAACCCACTGCAAATACTCTTTCAAATTATTTTCAGTACGCGGTACGTTGAAGGATAGAGCACATGCATATTCAGCATTCGACTGTTTAAGCAATCAAATAAATAGTTAATTTTCTGTACGAATTCTGCAGTATCCAGAGCGCTGGTGCTTTTTAACTCGCCCGTTCCAACAGCAGTTCTTATCGTAGCACTCATGGTGTTGGAAAACACTTGCGTTGCAAATTTAACCCTCATTCGCTGGAAAGTATTGGGGTAGATGTGGGCATCCGTGATTTTTACAGCTGCTCGAACAGTACAAGAAGATTTATCTATTTTGTATGCCTCTTCGATATCTTTCCAAGAAACTTTCTTGCCCTCCACGTAAAAATCCTTTGATAGGAGATTATTCCGTACGCTTTTTATCAAGTGCGGTACGTCATATATTGCAAAAATTTTTGCGTCGCAGACAAAAAAAATACGGCTGTTCTGCAGTCACTCCTAGATTTAAAAATGCAGCTGTATTTGTAGCAGCTTGGTCACTAGTAACAGCACGCACTTTAAGTCCTATTCTTTGTAACTCTTCGATGTTTTTAATAATGAGGGAAGATAGCTCTCCATGTTTAATGGTACCTGAAGAAACATAAAAGCTGACAGGAATCTTCCATTTGTGAATAAGTCCTCTTGCCATAAACACTAGTGCATGACTAGTGATTTTGCTTTTCCGTCCAAGATGTCCTAAATCTTCGAAACCTTCAATCATATCTTGGCGTGGATTATATTCTACACCTTTCTTTAAATGCATTTCGTCAAGTAATACGACACACTGTTTTTCATCATCGGTCATGCTGTTAACTTTAACAGCCACTTTTTTCATTAGTTCCGTACTGGTGCTTGTATTAAGTTGGTTTAACCTTAACCATGAAACTATTGTAGATTTGAAGGGCATAGTAAATTTTAATTTTTCTCTCATAAAAAAGTAGAGGGCTGGAGATTTGTGGTACATATTTAAGGTCAATTCTTTTCCAGCTTCTGTCCAAGGTTGTTTAGATTTGTGAGAAAGTTGCATATTTACAAAGACGCGAACGGTTTTTGGTTTCAAGCCCAATGCATCTAAATTAGCCCCCTTTCGTGCACATTGCTTCTTCATACGGTAAATTTGTGAATTTTTGGCCCCCACTTGTCTTCGCAGTTTTGCAATTTTTTGATGTAGCACAGCAGAACTACTGCGCTTTCTTGTTTTGGTAGGTGTTGGCATTTCTAACATGGCCTGTTGAAATATGGTTTTTAAAAATAAAACATACTAATAACAGAAAAGATTTTCATGCTGTAGGCTCCATTAAAATGCTTTACAAGCTCATTGTTTTGCCTACATATTTCTACACAATTTATCAGAGAATTCAAAACGTCAATAATTTTTCTGTATTTTATGAAACTTTTGTTCATTTTGTGTTATTGAATAAAAACGCCTAAAGAAGTGAAAATTGATCACCCTGTATACTTACTGCTTGGGATTTAGTTTTGATTTAATTAATAAAACTTTAAAAGAAATTTTAACTAATTGTACCTTATTTAATTAGTACCTACACGAAGATCGAACAACAAATTTGGGGAAACTATAAGATTTAAGCCCCTATAATCGGACATCGTGTTAACCAACTATCGATGGAAAATTTAAAAATTTTATTATACAGTGTGGTGATAAAGTTCCACACAAAATTAATAATTTTGTTATTTAATGTTTTTTGGGAAAACCCTGACACGTCAATTTTATTCTTTAAGGCTGTAGGAGTCATAGAAATTATTCGGCGAAAGATCGATTGATATATCTACCTTCTATAGATGAACAGCGTATCGATGGTGGACAGTCGTCAGTTTTGACATTATTGACAGAATTATGACAAAAAAAATAATGTATCTTTCAACTAAAAAAAATAGGTTAATTTGTGATTTTGTCGTTATTTGTTACTATTTTGAAAATCTGTTTAAATACACATAAGCTTTATAACGGGGTGCAGGACATAAAGCAATAGAATTATTTTTCTATTTTTTCGTTAACGTGTAATGAATTTTTTAAAATGGGACTAGCAACTTTTATTCTTAATAATATATATTCCCATTTTAAAAAATTAATTACTTGTTAACGAAAAAATAGAAAAATAATTCTATTACTTTATACCCTGCACCCCGTTATAAAGCTTACGTGTATTTAAACAGATTTTCAAAATAGTAACAAATAACGACAAAATCACAAATTAACCTATTTTTTTTAGTTGAAGAGATACATTATTTTTTTTGTCATAATTCTGTCAATAATGTCAAAACTGACGACTGTCCACCATCGATACGCTGTTCATCTATAGAAGGTAGATATATCAATCGATCTTTCGCCGAATAATTCTATGACTCCTACAGCCTTAAAGAATAAAATTGACGTGTCAGGGTTTTCCCAAAAAACATTAAATAACAAAATAATGAATTTTGTGAGGGACGTTATCACCACACTGTATACAGAATGGGCATTTTTAAAAGAACTAACCTGTATCATAGACGAATCCGGTATGGTATCTGCATCTAATTGCATAGGCGAAGCAATATGATCTTCATCCAAATGAAAAGAGCCCGAACAAGACGTCGCTTTACCATAGACCCTTGGCGTGATCTCTTTTTTAAATGCGAGTTCTTTGGGCGACACTGGCGATGTTGCGTGGTCAGGTTGCATGGCAGTTTTGTAATTTAAGGGAACAGCATTATGACAGCCTATTTTTTCTTGAATTCATAAACTGCTTTTCGGAAAAATACATGGCACACACAGTTCTTTCACGTAATTGTTCTTCGGAAACGCGAAAAGCTGTGGATTGCCACAATTAATCAACCACAAATCGCGTCTTTCTTTTTCTATACGAAAACGAAAAAAGCTTAAATCGCAGTGGGTTCTGCGATTTGGCTTACATTCAAAATATACGCACGAATTAACCATGATTAAGATTAAGCGTTCGAGTGATCAATTTCGGAAAAGGAAACGTCAAAAGAGTACGACAACACTGAAGACAAACTTCAGCACAACTGAATGTGAATTTCCAGAAGAAATTCTTATAAGCTGTCCTGTTAATTAGCCTAAGGAATAGGACACGTCTTATCAGGAAAGCACATCAGTAAGGAACGATGCTAATAAAGAATTAATCGAAAGTAGGTAACGACCTATTGACTATTGACTTATTTACGATAGAACTGACCGAAAAACCTATTTTCATAAAACGTAAAACATTTGCCAAACTTTAATACTTGTGGAAAAAGTATCAAATAAAAGTCACTAATAATAACTTTTGAGCATATGATTAAACTTTGAGTAGTTAGTAGCTTATTATTTCTTACTAGCTGAAACCCGCGGCATATGCCGCATTTAAAATGTAGGACGAATTTAATAACTTTTGTTGCACTAAATAAAGCTTTAAAAGCACGCTAGAGATTGGCAGTAAGGAACAGTTCCAAAAACTATATTTTCAAATGTATAAAGTCTTTGGAAAGAAAACGCTCGCCCCTGAAAGGCGTCCTAATTAATACGACGTTGTTGGAACGCAGTCAAAAAAAATATTCCGGAAAGAATTAATGCTCTTATGAGATTATATGTGAGAATTATTTGCGCCAGCGAAATAATTTTCAGCTGCCTGCAATCTGTTTCTTTTCAGATTTAAGCCGTTGAGGCGTTGAACGTCATAAAAATATAAATGCGGTAACTCAAGTCTCCAGTTACGCCGTTACTGATATTGTTAAATAACTGATTAATTATTATTTCTTTGTCATTTTAAACACAAGAAGCCAAGTAGCGCAGATGGATAAGCGCTTGCCTTGCATTAAGCGATTTGAACCGGGCTCGGTGAGACCATTCACAGTTGGGCACCAAATTAACCCGGGTGTAGTCGCGCGTCCTAAACTTCCGTTAATGATCGCGCCCCGGTCGGTTCAACATCAGTTAGTTTTTTTAACAGAATGTATGTAAATTAATAAAAATCTTTTTCATAACACCTACTTGTTATTTGTTAATAACAGAACTGTCAACCTGACTGAAAAGTTCCTTATAACAGCCATGGCCATGGCTCAGATGAACTCATTAGCATCGGCCTGACGGCATCGGCCACAAATTTATTCTCGTTTGTTAGATGCCTACTAACGGCCTTATATCGATAATAACTATAACATTTCTCTTGCACTTTATTAGGAAAGCATAATAAACGATTTTACAGCGTAACATTCATTTATAATACCAGATAAATGAAAAAATAATTGAGTTACGTTAGATCAACCGCATTAACAAAAAAACGGTTTTAATTTTTTTTTAAATGTGCTGAAATGTCACTAAAAATAGCAAAACTGCATTTTAGGTGAATTTTTAAAAGTTCAAGTCGCAAAGGAGCTGCATTAGAAAGCTACAGCAATTTGTTAAAATGTGCGGTTGAATCGACCATAGCGCGACCACTCCCGGGTTAACTGTGCTCTACTCAGAACCACAGACCTAAGAGATAGAGTAACAAGGTCAACATAATACACACAGACACCTCACACAATGGGTGCTGTGCAAGCATTAAAAGGCGCGGTTCAACTTTGTATCCCGAATCCGGGGCAAGTTGAGCATTGTACCGCCAGATGCAAGCACATAAAGCACAAGCCTCTACACCGCAAGGTAAAACGAGGTTATCGATTATACATCCATACATAATACATTTTAAACTGGCATTATTATTATTATCTCTATAATAGCAACCATAAGTAACTGTTTATAATGTTTATATGCTAGCGAGTTAATTTTCATCTTAAATCGCTAGTGAATTAATAGCAGATTGTTCTACAAGTTAAGAAAAGTGAGAGTTTTCCAGCAAATGTAAAAGTTTTACGTGGAATTTTCCAATGTGTTGAACATGCAATTTTTCCTTGTAGCTGACAAAAATATCTTGTTAAATAATTTTGGTCAAAGTATGGAAGCGCAATGTTTACTGTACTGTATAAATATAAATAACCATTATACATTATAGAATAGACCTTACTTGAAAATGGATGAATCTGTTATTAATTCATTTAGTTTCAATTTAAACTGCAGTGTTCTATTATTCGGTTACTTATTTCAAGTGTTTGTTAAAATATTGTTTTTAAATTAAAAAGTTCCTTCATATTTTTATTTCGTAGCATCTTTTACCTTTCGGTGTCGGGAACCATTCATCTTTCTCTCTTTTTATTTACTATGTAGTTGTATATTTATTTTAAGACGGTTTATTTAAGCTTCTCACAGATTACGGAGACGATTGCCCTTAATAAAGGGATCCGACACAAAGTTCCTTCCCCGCATAACCGTTATTTGCAATTTGTTGACATGCGGTTTTACTTACAGCATCAGGTCTTCGATCTCTTCCTTGAATTCTGGTATTCTAGCCGTCATTACTTGCAGAATTTATTGTCCAGTCCAATTGTCCTGCCAAAACATACATTTACGATACTCATTTGTCCAGCAAGGTACTGGCCTACGGGGAAATTTTAGAACCGTCTACAGTTTTCTTGATAAAACGGAACTGAAAATTCAGTAATTGCTAGTTAGCATTGTCATTCAACAGTCACCCGTGGCCTTTGTAGTTATTCATTTTGCGTTGTTCTTAGTGGTGTGTGAATCAACATGGTAAGTAAAATGTCCATTTTATTACCTACTTTTTTTACAAAAAAATACCTGATTGGCTTAAACAAATGGTTCATCAAACAAAAACCTTAATTCACTTGGTGTATAATATTTATTAAAAATACTCTTTATTTGTTTATAAAATCCTAATAGATTTTGTTGTGAGTGTGGAGTAAGGATTCATAGTCGGAGAATTCTTCAGTTGCGTGAGTTTTAATTTGTTATTTACCTCTTGTCTGTAAGCGCATTTTGGACAAAGTTACGGAACCTTTATGTTTGAAAGTAAACTTGATTAGTTAAATTACAAATTTTCTTTTTAGAGATATGTCCCTCCTGCAAATTACATTTTCCGGTGGGGCAATACGACATCCGTACCTGCACCGTGATACGTTGTTGCGAGTGCAATTTTCTGATCTGTGGTATGTATTACAATTTACTGTTAGGCATCCATCTTTAAAAATATGATCATTCGTCATTTTGATTATTCACTAAGTAATCGACTATCCTAATTAAAGAAAGAAAATTCAAAAGTTTGACTTCTTGTGGAATTAATTTGACTACTCCCTTTTTCAATTTAGATTTCCAAAAATATTGCGAGGGGTGTGGGAATACCAGAGAATTTTCTTTGAGGAAGGTAGTTGACATGGGGCAGCAGATAGCTGCCAATCGAGCAAAAGCTTTGGCTTGTCAGAGAGCCAAAAAAAAGAAGCAAGCGGTAAGATTAAATAATTAGTGTAAATTTGTTTAAATAGTTGGTTATAATAAATTATTTTTTACTATCAATATTTCGATTAAATTAGCAAATCTGTAGTATAACTCACGTATAGTCTGTTCAGTAAACATAAAAATACAAAGTGAGTGGCCTTTGATTTCCAAAAGTTCATGAGTCTACTTCCAAAATGCATCTTTGTCTTCGAATGTACTTACAAAAAGTTACTAAAACAAATAGGTTAAGGGTGTGACATTTATCTAGCATCTATCAAAAAAAATTAAACTGTTTTTGTGTTTACTGAATGCCCTATAGATCACAATGGCGAAAACGGAAAAACAATTGATTATCAGATTTTCAAATTATTCACAAAAATTAAAAATTACTTATTGTAAATACACCTATGGAATAAGTTGTTCCATTTCAAAAAATGTTAATTTTGCGAATAACTCAAAGTTTGATGCTCAATTGTTTTTCTGTTTTTGCCATCGTAATCTACGTGAACAGTACTACAAATGCTAATATAGTCGAAATCGTAGCTTTAACTTTGAGCACCCTGTATGTAGGGCTGTGTGAACCATACTTTTTTTGAACCGAACTTTTCTAGTAAATGTTCAAACAAACATTTCAACCAAACTCGTATTAAAATTTTTTAGTTTTTAAAACTAATTAATTTCATCGCATTTACAAAGTATTTTAAAACATTTCTTAATTGTAAGTATTTACTTTAGTTCTTAATATTAAAAATAATATGTTTTATTAAATATCATTATTTTAAATAAATTGAGCAATTTAATTAATTCCCAATTTTATTGCAATTTGTCATCTCAATCTTATCTCCTGTGGAGAACTATCACATCTATAACAACTAATTTGCCATGTTGTTCAAAATTTGCAGAACAATTCTACTGTAGTGGAAGAGGAGTTATTGGTAGTGGAAGAAGAATTAGTGGTAGTAAGTATTAAAAAATTAGTATTAAATTACCTAATAATAAATTATTTTATTACAGGAGTCACTGGAGTGAGTGCCAAATAGTAGCAGTCAAAATGTAATGATTATTCATTATAAAAATAAATATATACATTGTGATTTTTTTATCTCGTTACAGCACATATTACGTGCATGGCTTTTTCATGTGTTTAAAATGTTGGTAACGTTTGAAATAAACTAATTTCATAGATGCCACTGCGGCAACTATGAAATTTGTTTATTTCAAATGTTATCAAAATTTCAAACACTCATGAAAAACTGTTGCACGTAATATGTGTTTTAACGAGATAAAAAAACTATAGTGTATATGCAATTTCAATGTGGGAATTCACGTAAAGCGTGTAATTGGCACTTTGAAACAAAAGTATAAGATTTTAAGTGATACATTATCACTTCAACACAGTTCTGGAGTCAATTTTTAACAGCAGCGACAACAACTTTCTTTGTGATATGTGGAATAGGTGTCCTGGGGATACCACATAAAAAAAACGTGACGTCAACTCTACTTCATGGTGGTGTGGAAAGGAGTGCAGAGTACGTGCTTCATAAGCTTCTTTTAATAGCTATTAACATTTGAGGTAGGCCTGCCGAAAATATTAATAAGCGATACATTCCTAGTTATCTTATTATATTTTTCCCGCTGCTTATCAAAATTTTTCTATTAGAAGCAATAAAACGCAGTAGTCTTCTCCACGTACATTTATTTCTAGATTATTGAAAGAAATCGTTTGGTTTTTCACCTGACACCAGGATTAATATTCGTGAGTCGTGTTACCTGTGAGTGTCACACGTCACATAAACACTTGCAATTATAAACAAAACGTCTAAATCTGCATCTTGCTTTGCTAATTTTATTATCCTAGGAACTTAATAATAATATAAAGTTCCGTTGTTAAGAAAAAGCGACAAACAAATATAATCACCGACTTACACGTTTTGTTACTAAGGCTGTATCACTGACTTACATGAACAGCAGCGGGAAAAATGTTTTAAGTGTCTTTATGTTAATATAGAAATAATCTTTTTGTAACCATTATACATTTTCTGAATAAATTTACTAAATGTGTTTGAATTTAAATTGTTTTTAAATAAATTTTGACCATAAACTGTTATTACATGTTATCAAATCTATTTTTTATCAATAGTTAAGTCATATTTATTTGCCATGTCAGTGAATAGCATTCATACGCGTTCCATATCAGGACCCTTACAAACAATATATCGAAATTTTCCTAGATTTTTGAAAAAATCGTTTGATTTGTCACCTGTCAACAGGATTAGTTTTCGTGTGTCGTGTTACCTGTGAGTGTCACATGTCACATAAACACTTGCAATTTATAAACAAAACGTCTAAATCTGCATCTTGCTTTGCTAATTTTACGTCTTGCCTTTAAGTCGTGCAACGTGTCGGAAATTACTTTATTCACGACAACTTTAAAGTCATTGGATTGCAATAGAAGTGCAACAACTTGCTTTGCGATTTTGGTAGCGTCTACACTACAATCACTAACAGAAGAAGCTGCTCTAGTTTTCATCGACATTTTAAAAAAGGAATATACCGAGCACTGCAGAAACGTGTGTTACTTGGTTCACAACATACTCCCGAATCCATTGCTTCTTCGGTTTCCTGCTAGAATTTATAAATTGTAACACACATTATGGATTATAATAGGACAAATAACTTACGAATGAAACTCCTTTCAGCTTGTGGCGTAACCGTGAAGCATTAGTCGGAACCCAATTCTTGTTTTTGCAAAATTTAGACCAATAATGTCGTTGTTGCAAATTTTTGGGAAATCTGAACAACGCTATTCCCTTACCTTGCTTTGTACTACAATCTGATGCACAGCAGACCATTATCACAGAATTAATACTTGTAGCCACTGCTAGAACACATTAGTTATTGCCAGGCCAATCTGAAATTTTGTAGGTTATGTAGCCTCAACTTTAAAGACACGCCTTCTTAGCGTGTGCGTGCGGCTTTAATTTTGGGAGCATTCAATAAGCAGATATGAACATTAACCAAAGTGAACTTGCCTTCAAAGCTGAGTCAATAGTTTTAAAAAACACAATAAATATGCATAATAAATAATTGTATTCTGTGGTAAAGGTAAAGTTTCTTTCCTTCTCGGATCATCACACACTTCCACACCGGGGCTATCACACACCTCCACGCCTCGATTTTTGCCTACGCATGTATTATCCGAGAGTCAACCAGTAGAGGAATACTATGAGCAGTTGCAAACGGAGGTTGCGAAGGCGGCAGCAGAAGAAAGTGCTGTACAAGCGGCCAGAGAAACCATCCAACAAATGCTGCAACCGGAAGTTCTTGGCCAATATTTAGAACAATTTCAAGGGTTAGCTCGCAAATACGTGGAAGGAATGATTCGAGATACTGAGGACAAGTACGATTTGCACTACGGAGTCCGATTCGACGTAGAGAGAGATAAGTTTGCAATAGGAAATAAAGAAATCAAGTTCGAGGGTGAAGATATCGTTATTACAGACCACGGCAACAGAATATTCTACAAAGGCACTCCAGGATTTTACGAATTGATTTTTAAAAAGAAACCAAATATATACAAAACAACAGATTTAGAGCAATATCATGATATAGTGGAGCGGTCCGCCGCACATCATGTAAACTACGACCCCACACAAAGAATCAGCGGTAACGCAGTGTCTAAATACATGAAAATAGTACGACCTCTAACTGCCTCCTCAACCATAAAAGCTCCCGGCAGACCAGCGACGAAGGTACCACGGCGCGGCAAGAGATTACTAACAGTGACGGACAAAAAAGTGGAATATGTTCCTTGGAAGGATCCCAACTCATTAGTGAATCGGTTGCGTGTATCACTTGCCTCCCAGGCAGCTGGACACACAGGTCACGATAACGAAGTTGTTAGTATCATTGACGCTTTAAGGACTGCTAAGGTTATAAAATAAATAGCGAGTTAAGCGTCACAACTCGTCATATAGTAGTGGACTTTCGGGGCGAAATATGCCTATAGATAAATTTGGTAGACATCTACACCAGCATCACCATTCTGCGGGTGTAGAACAAACGAAAATATATGTGGCCGAAGATGCGACAAAGATGGTAGAAACTTTTAAGAAAGAGATTGCGTCAGTTGTTAAAGATGCGACAAAAAATATGGAAACTTCTAAGAAGGATATTGAAGATGTGGCAAAGAAGATAGAAACTTACAAGGCCGAGCTTAAGTGAGTTAGTCGCAGCGCTATTTTTTACATTATGGCACTCAACGCCCATAGAAATGGGCAGTATCGACTTCTAATTGACAATGAAACTTTGGAATACATATATAAACTACCGGCTGCAACTATTTCGAATATTAGTTGGACACCGTCAGATGCGAAAATATCCATAAACGGTGAAGAGAAGTCTAAGAAGGAAGACCTCATTGGAACTAAACTAGACGAAGGCGATAAAATAAGCGCAAAGCACAAACCAAACTCAAAACACATATTCTGTTGCGAGTTCGTTATGCAATTTAACCATCATGGGAGCTACTAAAGCAGAAGTTGTCGAAGAATTACATAAACCTCTTCGAAAAAATTTTAAACAAAGACGGGTGATTGTAAAGGGACTAAACGATTTATTCCAAGCCGATTTGGTGGAAATGATACCGTACGCAAAAACAAATAAAGGCTATCGATACATTTTAGTGGTGATCAACGCTTTTTCAAAATACGCTTGGGCACTTCCCGTTAAACAAAAAACCGGCCAAGCTGTTGCTGAAGCAATGAAAAAAGTGCTTTCATCTATTAAAACTGCGCCTAAAAACTTGCAAACAGATATGAGCAAAGAGTTTTATAACACGGAGTTTCAAAATTTAATGCGGAAATTCGGCGTCAACCATTACAGCAGTTATTCCAATCTAAAAAGCAGCATAGTAGAAAGATTGAATCGCACACTCAAGAATATGATGTGGAAACAGTTTAGTTTGCAAGGATCGTACAAGTGGCTACATCTATTGCCAAAAATTGTAAAGAAATATAATTCGACAAAACACAGAACAATTGGATACAAACCGGAAGCCGTTAATAAAAGTAACGCCCCCGAAATTTTTAAAAGAGCATATAGCCATATAAAAATGGTGGATCCAAAGAAGCAAACATTTTACGTTGGCGATCGCGTAAGGGTTAGCAAGCATCGGGCGGCGTTCGCTAAAGGATACACGCCTGCATGGAGCAATGAACTTTTTAAAGTTGTAAAAGTCCTCCTTACCAATCCAAGGACATACATTTTAGAAGACGAAAACGGCGAGGAAATTAAAGGCGCATTTTACGAATACGAGCTGCAGAAAACAAAACATCCCAGCATTTTTCTAGTAGAAAAAGTAGTTAGAAAAAAAGGAAGTCAACTGCTCGTTAAATGGTTAGGTTTTGACAATAGCCATAATTCGTGGATATCTAAGAATAATCTTGTATAGTTATTAACTCTTTTATTGAATTACTTCTTTATAAAAAGTATAACTTACTAACAAACACAACACAATTAATACTAATACTATTATAGATAATATAATCTCTACAACATAATAGTGACTAAATGTAATATGCGAAAAGAAGTCGCTACAGTTTTTCATGCCGCTAAGTGAGCGGTTCCATATTTCCATTTTCCAATTTACTTTCTCGAGCGCATTATTAATTTTCTAACGAATGTTATATAAGAGAAAGGAGGTCGTTCCTGTCTCATTACTAAATCGATGTTTTAAATTCGCCCGAAAAACAAATCCTTCGTGTCCATTTGATAAGTGATCCAAGGTCATGGGCATCCATCTTTTGGGCCAAAATGATTCATTGTAGGCTGGCAATGGAGCAGTGTCGTTAGCAAGCTCGGGATAAATGTAAGCTCGCGTTGCCAAAACAGGTTTAGAGATAATTATGTCCTTTTCGGGTGTTAGCAGGGACAGCAACAAAAACGAAGTTATATTCATCTTGGATAACCGGCCGCTTCGATGCCACTGTTGCGTATTATTTGTTTTAGATTATTTATAGATAAATTCCGAAACTGCTTAAAAACACGTATTTTTACGCAGTAATTATTCAAGTCTTTCTTTAACATTTCCAGTTTTGCAATATACGAGGTTAACAGCTTTTCATTTTGCTTACGTGTTTTTGCGGAAGATTGCATCATGTTTTCCTACCAGGAGCCTCGTAACGTATTAACCGTAACACGACTCGCTACAGGCTTCACACTTGAGGGCGTGGCGGCGGTCCTTAAAACAACGTCGATGGCCGTTACCTTCGTATAACTCAGCGGATTGGATGCGGGGCAACCAATAGCAGCGATCTGTGGAAACAAACACAACCAGAATAATGTGCAGGGATTTATTGAGTTATGTTCAAAACGTTTAATGGTCATACAAAAGAAAAGAAATGTCTGTATTGTTCAAACTTAAAGCTAGATTGATACAAAAAAAACTATAGTGTTCGGTCTCTGTCGGTCTAGCGGGAGTTCAGTCGACGCGCACTAATTCGCACTCGCGCACTATGTCTCTCTAGGTCTGGCCGGGGGCGCGCGTGCTGGTAGGCCCGGGGGAGGCGGCGGCGTGTACAACGTCGGGCTCCCTGGATATGACGTGGCGTGGCGACGAGGGGCCGAGGTAAGCGGAGCAGCAAACGGGCGTCGCGTCGGGGGTCCTGTTCGTCCGGCTTGGAGGCGGCGGGGCGGCGTACGCGCGGGGGCAGCAGGACCTCTCGTAGGGGCTGGTGGCCAACGTATGTCGAGCGCACCTCTTCCCACAGTGCCTCGAATTCCGCTATTCTCGCGGGCTTGAGAAAGAGCTCTACCTCGAGTGGGCGGGGGCGGCTCGTCAGGCGGAGCTGTTGGACGCGGAGGTGCGGCCATCCTTCAGGGGTGGGGGCTCCGTGGACCGCTAACCCTCGGGGAGTGTTGTCCGGACGGAGCGTGCGTGGACTGTGGGGCGGCGTGGCGTCCTCGGAGGCGGCGATCGGGAGCAGCGATGACCACTGTTAACTCCTGGATCGTCGGCACTGCTGAGCCTTAGCGGATAGTGGGGAGCGGGGGGGAGTTGGGAGGCGAGGGCCCAAACAGCCTCTTTAGCTGTGCTTGACGGCTGAAAAAAACATATGTAATCGATAATTACCAGACGTCGTCCCTCGGGGCGCAAGCGAGGTTCGACAGGCCCTCTTCTAGGAGGCCGAGTAAATGGGGACGTGGCAGCTTACTCGTTGTCCATGGATGCGATGGAAAGGGGCGGCGGCAGGACTGCTGGCGGCTCCTTCAGAAGGCTGCGTGGGGCGTGGTAGCGGCTGGAGCGGCCTGGAGAACGGCGGCGCTTTCAGCGAGTTGCGGGGAAGCGGATGGAGTGGCCTGGGGCGGCCTGGGGCACGGCGGCGTTTTCAGCGGCCTGGAAGCGGCTTTCGGAGGTGCCGTGAAGAGCGTAGCACCGGCTGAAGCGGCCTGGAGGACGGCGGTGCGTTCAGCGAGCGGCGTGAAAGCGGCTGGAGCGGACTGGAAGCGGCGGCGCGTTCAGCGAGCGGCGTGAAAGCGGCTGGAGCGGCCTGGAAGCGGCGGAGCTTTCGGAGGTGCCGTAAAGAGCGTAGCATCGGCTGAAGCGGCCTGGAAGACGGCGGTGCGTTCAGCGAGCGGCGTGGAAGCGGCTGGAACGGCCTGGAAGCGGCGGAGCTTTCGGAGGTGCTGTAAAGAGCGTAGCATCGGCTGAAGCGGCCTGGAAGACGGCGGTGCGTTCAGCGAGCGGCGTGGAAGCGGCTGGAGCGGCCTGGAAGCGGCGGAGCTTTCGGAGGTGCCGTGAAGAGCGTAGCGCCGGCTGAAGCGGCCTGGAGGACGGCGGCGCTTTCAGAGAGCTGCGTTGTAGCTTGGAAACGGCTGGAGCTCCTGGGCTTGGCAGATTTCTAAGGCCGGTGTTCGATTAGAAGTTGCTGGGGTTGCGAGACCATTGGTCGATGGAATGCCTCCTTCTTGGGTTTGCTGCTCTTTTTAAACAGAATCCACTCCGCGAGTTCCCCCGCTTAGGTCGAGATTTTCGGCAGTGGGAAACTGTTTCGACGATTGGCAATTAATTGTGCCGTAATGTTTGCATTTCTGATCCGCGGTCTTTTTTTTAATCTGATCATTTTATTGCCGGTGCAATTTCTTTTCGAATGACATCAAACTCGGGTAGTTTCCCTTCAGGAATAAGTGCTGTATTGTTTTGCGCGGCGGCTCGTTAGTTGTTAATTACTCTTTCCGCGGTGCTCGCGGGTGAGCTGTTCTGCGGCGAAGTTTTTGCTCTTTCCCTGTCGATTTATGTTCTACTCCTGATTTGAACGACACCCAATTCGATTCATTCTGTTTATAAATAAGCGATTTTGTTCGCGGCTGCCTGCTTGTTTTATAGTTCACGATTTCCCTAAACTGGCTTAACGTAAGCGGGCTTACCTGCCCGGGATAAGCGCCTTTCTTCCAGTAATTGTTTGTTTTGTCGAAGCCTTCGCGTTAAGTCAGTTAATTAGCGAGTGACTTAATCCTTTTGTTGGATGTCTTTGTGTGAGCCTGTAATGCGGGATTTGTTAATTTCGCACTTTCCTTTGTTCGGCCAGTATCCGAGAGTTTGCTTATGCCTGCAGATGGGCCGGTGTTTTTATTAGGGTACTTTTGGGCAGTTTGCTAACGGTGCGTTTGTCGGCACCGGTATTTATTTCAACGGCCTAGTTTATCTTTTATTTTTGTGCTGATTTTTATTGTTTAATGGGAGGGCGTGCTGCTGAGCTTTGTGTTTACTTTGTTCTTAAAAGAAAGCGCCGGCGAGGCGGAAGTGGTTTTCAATTTCGTTTACTAAATTTCACGAATGGCGACTTAATTCTTGCCTTGTGTGTAATTTAGTATGTGAGTTCATATCAACCGCTTCAAATATATTTTCCGGATATAAGGAAAGAATTTCCAACATGCACAAAATATTCTGGTAATTAATGTTTAATTCGCTGTTTAGAATTAAATACGCGTCACTAATGATCCTTTCCCCCGTCTCCTCTTCCGTGAGCTGGGACACTAATTTAAGAAAATTTTTATAGAAAGCGGGCAAAGCGAAAGAATGCAACAGTTCCAAACGGTAATTAATAATGTCTTTTAATTTAAACAGTTCTACAAAAACGTTTCGATACAACCGGCAACGATACATCGTTCCAAACACTATTTCTTTTATTTTATTATCTTCGTTCTCAGTCGTTTAAAGCGCTTCGTAGAAAAAATGCTTCACGATTAGCAAGTTTATTTTGCCATTCGTCTGCAGAAATAGTTGTCGTTTTCACACAGCTACGGCGATCTTTACATAACATAGCACATTCTAAAATATCGGAACACCCCAAACAGCCGATTTTTATCGAAGGCTAAAGATTTGAAAAAATATCAAATCCCACTTCAACATACTTGTTGTGGTCTTGTTCCTCGCTTAACATGTACACAGTATTGTAAATCAGATGACTTTTACAGCTTTCCGGCAGTCTCGATTGAGTTTCTTCATCTACAAGGAGAGGAGATTTTCTATTTTTAGCTCTTTCTAGACACTCCTCAATCTCCCCACCAACATTCATAATGGTGCTTGAAGACGACGTCATCGTTGCGATGTGCCAACTGTGTCGTACCCAAATTGCTTCTTCCTTTCTTTCCAAAGTAGTCTTGCAAATAAGCAGTTGTTAGACCAACGAATATGTTCAGACAGCGGATCGTCACCTTCTTTCCAATCATGAACTACCACGTGACATACAAAGCACTAGACACAATCCGGCGCGGGCTAGAGAAGCAGGTAACACCACACTGTTGGCCCAGTTGGAATATGTAAGTAAACGTGTTTCAAATGGTAAAAGATTTAGTCTTATGTCTTCAATACACATTTCTATCTCTCATCCGTAATAATCAACGGCTGCGCACAGACTAAACTAAATAACAAGTTACAACAGGAAAAAACTTTCACTTTCTACCGGCTGTAGAAAACCACCTTTCCCCCTTCCCCCCTCTCATTCCGCGCAGCGAGATAAGGACCTTAAATGCCCAGTTATACAAAAAATCTGATGACTTTGAACCTTTCCTTCTAACGTGAGCATGGGGGTCCCAACTGGAATGTCTAGTAATGCACAAATCTGATGCGACGTTGTCCACTCCTGCAGTTTTACCCGAAACACGGGGCCCCCGGGGTTGATGTTATTCGCATCTAGTAACTTTTTACCCGGTTTCCACAATGGCAAGATGACACTCAAGATAACGAAGATGCCACGCCCCTCGAGGCTGGTGTAGCGCAATATCTTACATTTTTAATATAAAAATTTGCCCGAAAATATATACTTGAACATGGGGGCCCCGGCGGCTGACGCAATATTACGAATCTAGGGCTCTGCCCCGCGCGATGTGAACTTTGACATTTATATCCAGAACCCGTAGCAAACCACCTTTCCCCCTTCTCCCACCACCCCGCCCCGCTGACGGCTGGGGCTCTGCCTCCCGGAGTCTGACAGACTCCGATGGAGTTAAATGACAAAGGACAAATTAGCCTTAAATTTGTATTTTATTAAAAATGCCCAGTACTTGTTATTCTATTTAAATATACAAAAAAATCTGATGTAAATCTTCCACCCCTCCCCCCCCACCCCCTAACTTGAGCATGCGGGCCCGACGGATGGGGCTCTGCCCCACGGGGTTGATGTGACCTTGAACCTTTCTCCGCCCCCTAACTTGCTCAAGGGGGCCCCACAATATGGCGGCTGGGGCTCTGCCCCCTGGGGTTGATGTTGCGCAATATCCAGAACATGTTGCGCAATATCCAGAAGTGAAAGTCTGTCAGACTCTAATCGGTGACCTTGAAGTGGCCCAGAAACGGCCTATCTCTACTACTAGTATTAATCAATAGATGTCTCTAGGGGGTGTTCCCTATGTGCAGGCCATAGTATTTAATTTAGTTGGCCGTGAGAATATGCATAGAACACGTACAGAATACTGTCAATGCGGATTTACCCGAACTTCGAACCCGTTTAATAATTTAAATAACATTATTAATGGGTGTGTAATATTTTACACACTCTTATGACTGAAAGGGTTAAAGACATATATCAAAATGTTTGCAAAAAGCTTACCGTTCACTTAAAGTAATTTTCGAACATCGACATATTCTGAATCGCCAAATCAATGCTATTCTTTGTAATGCTCTTGTTTTGTCAAAATGTTATTATTGTGATGTGCTGTATGGCCCTGTTTAGATAGTCGTGATATTCTAAGAATTTAAAAACTCCCAAATTCGTGTTTGTGTTTGATTTTCGATATTAGGGAATATGTGAGAATTTCTCACAAGTTAAAAGATGTTTCTTGGCTTAATATGTATGATCGATGAAAATTGAATTCATCTTGTCTATACCACAAAATTATAACTACACAGAGCCCATCATATTTGTACAATAAAATAACAATACCGTACTGACGTACATAATTTAAACTTATGTCTTCGTGGAAAAATTATTACACCTTCCATTAACAGTGAATTTGGCAGGCGGTCTTTTTTTACATTATTGCAAAGTCTTACAATGGTTTGCATCAACAGCTTAAGGGTTTACCACTGTCTCAGTTTCGGCATCGGCTAAAAGAAGTTTTGTCATTATAGAGTAACTTTTTATTTTAAATTTGTGTGTTTTCCCTTTGTTTTCTTTGTATTTTTAGTGTTTGCGCATTTCATTATTCAGATGATTAGTTAACGATCAAGTAGGTTAAATGAAAGAACGGCTGATAATTTATTTGTCAAAGCTGAACTGCGCCCTTTTTTGTATATTTTGTTATTTTGTTTTGCAGTCAAGTAAATAAACGAAATGGAAGCCGATGTTAAATTTTGCAAAAATTATTAATCATTATCTCTTAGTTCTGCTAATGCGTGGTTATCACGATGTCATTGCAAGTGTACTCTTGAAGATGGAAAAGGATTAATAAATTAAAATTATTTAATTTTAGAATAATTTGGGCAACACAGAAGTAGAGGGACGTAATTACCGTAACGTTACAGGAGCTACATAGCAATATACCGGGTGATTTATAACTGGTTGAACAAAATGAACAGGCGTTTATAGCATCATGATCTGGTTAAAAAGTTTAAAATAAAATTTTTGCCGATCGGGCTTCGTTTCCAAGTTATTAGACCTCAAAGTTTCCGGTTACGATTTTAGTTTTTAACTTTAATATTACCAGGCCATGATTTATGTGACATAAAAAGTTTATTAAATGTCAACTTCAACTTTTTATGTCACATAAATCGTGGCCTGCTATTATTAAAGTTAAAAATTAAAATTGATTGTAACCAAAACTTTGAGGTCTAATAACTTGGAAACAAAGCTCGATCGGCAAAAAAATTATTTCAGATTTTTTAACCAGAACATGATACTGTAAACGCCTGTTCATTTTGTTCAACCAGTTATGAATTACCCTGTATATAATAACTTCAGAGAATTTCGTGTTGTTTCAAGAGAATTTCATATTGCTTTATTAGAAATGTTTATAATTTCATATAAATTTCTGGCTACATTCACACGTTTCATGCAGAGTTTACTTACGTTATTAATCTATCAATCAAATAAAGATCATTATATTTAAACATTAACAGTAAAATTTTTTTACAAGTAATCTCTTCCTTACCATTTAACTGGCATCAAGAACATTCCTTCTTTATATGTTAATTCACCAGTCAATCATTAATGATATACATCTTTTGCCTATTCTCAACTACAATTAGTCCATGTGAAATATTAAACTATACGCATTACAAAAAAAAAGTTTAACACTTACGTAAACAAAAAATACGGATACAATTAATATAGGACCTTAATTAGAATTCTTTGATTAAAAATGTTTATAATAAGCAATACAAAACACAGCAACTCTGGTAAGCAAACAATCCATATGAATCACTCAATCTTTTAGTAGTATCAACACATTGATGTGCAAAAAAGAGAAACTATTATGGAAAAACACAAGAGAAAGATCTACAAAATTATGTAAATGTGTGGAACGAAAAATTTTAAAAATATAAAATGAACATCAACATTAGTAAGCTTGAAGCTGTGGTAGTTGCCAGAGAAGATGTGCAGGTTAATATCACTCTAAATAATAAAAAAAAATAAACAGAGAACTTTAAATATTTAGGAACAACACTGAATGCATGAAACAGTATGGAACCTAACATTGATAACAGAATATGTAATACAAACAAACTTTACCATGCCTTGAACAAAGTATTTATTAGGAAAAATGAAATAACCACCAAGACCAATTTAAAAATATACAATAGCGTATACGTTCCAGTCTTAATATATGGATGCGAAGCCGTGAGAAGTAAAATTCAAGCGTCTGAGATTCAATCTTTGAGAGCAGTAGCAGGGGTGACTAGACGAAACCATACTTGTAATACAAACGTATGTGAACATTTAAGTTTAGTGTCAGTGCAAGAAAAAAAAATGGTCAAAGACAGTTGAAATGGATGGAACATATGGTTAGAATGGACAATGGTCAAACTGTGAAAAGTATATGAAATATATGGACCGATGCAAGAAGAAGAAGAGACATTGAACTCATACACAGCAATCGCTAACAACAAGAAACAAGAGCTGGGAGAAGCTGTATGTCTGACTCAAGATAGAAAACAGCGGAGAAAGTTTTGTCTCCACATCTCTACACCGCAATGTGGAAGAGGATGGATTATGCACCTAGTTGCTCTTGCTTTCTGGGTTTTTTAGATCTGAAACAAAAGAATATTTAGATATAGCATGTACAACTAATTTAACGTCAAAGCTATAACTTATAAAATTTATATTTAATATGGTATGATTCAAAATTATTAATGGTTCATGTAATACAATCAAAATACATGATCTTAACTAATTTCTTTTTCTGTTACTTTAATTTGTTATATCAACATTTTTGCCATTCATAAATTAAAACCAAGCTTTAATTTCACCTAAAATTAAAAGAAAGGGTATATAATTAATTTATTACTATTGAAAACCTCAACACCGTGTCCTACGGTAAATGGGAAGACGAGAAGAAGAAGAAGACTATTGAAATAAACTAAGAACTGTACATATTTTAAAATATATCATTATCATATCCCATGCGGGAATGTATGCTGCCATTTCTGGCTCCCATAATTTGGTTTAGAGGTGAATTACTCTTCGTATTATCCATATTTATTGCTGTTTTTGTGTGTTTCGGCTATCAATACTATTTTCTTCCATTCATTTCTATTCTCAATTTTTTCTTTCCAACTTTTGGCGCCAATTAACTGTAAGTCTTTCATTACTGCGTTCCACAATCTCTTTCTCGGTTTTCTTTGTCTTCTTGTTTCTGTTAGTTTTTATGTGGTTATTATGTATCGCTAGCTTCCGTTTTTATTTGATTAATTCAATATTAAAAATAATATTTGCAAATTTAAACGTCGCCGACCTTTAGCGTTATCAAGAACCCGGCGTGTTCAAGGGAGATAAGCTAGCGCAGACCGAAGTTCCGCCCGTGACAACAGCGCTAAACAAAGAAAAGTTGCGCGCCGTCTCCCCATCTATGAACAAGCGAGCCTTATAAAAGCAGTTGCAGAGCGCAGTTTGAGAGATTTTCCACTGAGATTTCTTCAGATCTCGATTCCCGATCCCGATCCCAAAGCTTGAGCTTGGCTCAGGTTTACCCGTCCTGTCCGAAGAGATTACAGATTTTCCTAGAGATTCCCCAGAGAGATTTTCCACCGAGATTTCTCCAGATCCCGATTCCTGTTCCCGATCATCCCTTCCTGTATTCCTGTCCGGTACGAAGAGAGATTTTTACAGAAATTTTCCTTCCAATAGGTCGTCCTTCCAGAGAGTCCCTCCGTCGACTCTACCAGTACCTGGGGAACCGTTCCGAGGTTGAGTTCAATTCAGTGGTCCCAAAAGGACGCCTGAAACGCCAACTAATTTTCCTGTAAAATCCTGACAGCTAGTTTAATTCAGTGGTCTCAAAAGGACGTCCAAAACGCCAGCTAATTTCCTTCCAAGAACCCGTACCAAAATCCGTTTGCGAACCTACAATAACTAACGAAATGTTCAAATCCCTGCTTCCCTTGTATTTTAAATTTGGCACTTCGTTATGCAAGCAGAATTAGAAGCCACAAGCTATCTAAATAAAGTGTAGCTGTATTAACCATTGAGATTTGCAGCAGCCGACTTGCCTGGGAGCCCCACGGACTTGGCCGACATCCTCGCCAAAGAACGCACCTGGATGTGCCAAGGTTAACAACCTCGAAACTTACGTCGATTTGATAAATTGATTTCCGAGCGAAGCCCCGTCGTGCGGCGAATCTCTCGGAGTATTTTAACAACAAACTGTAGTTACACAAATAGGGTAAGAACTCGCGTTAACAGTTTTAATTTATTAATTGTTTACAGAAACCAGAACTCGTAAATCGGAAAACTTAACAGACTGCACGGCGTCGCCATAAGCGAGCAGCTCGACTTCGAGCAAGAAATCCGACCGCGCACGACGCTTCCGAAGCGGAGCGCCTTTGACGTCAGCAGATACCCCCAGCACGGATGTGAAGTTGGTTGCAGCAGCCGCAGGAACCAGCGACGTTATTTCATTACACGAATGTTAATTTTATTCAATATACATCTCATTTGCTTTATTACACGAATATTTAATTTTATATCATAGCTAAACAAAATAATTTGTTATACATGATACTTCGTTGGTGTGTTTTGCTTATTTGTGGTATATCTGAGTGAATGATTGAACTCTTCTCCGATATATGAGCTATTCCGTGGTAAATAAATATTCATACCCTTATAAAGAAGGGTTGGGTGTTACAATTATGTTTGTACTTTTGCTGTTATCTTCACGCATTATATGTCCGAACCATTTTATTCTTTGTGACTTCATTATTTTTACTATGTCTTCTCTCATGTATTCATTTAACTCGTGATTCATTCTGGCCCTTTTTTCAGTTACTTTGATGGGTCCTAGTATTACTCTCAAAATCTTCCTTTCCAGTATTCTTCGTCTTTTTTCTTCATTTGTGTCTAAACATATAGTTTCCGATGCATATACCGGGTGTCAACGAATTTATTAGACAAGTCATAACTTCTAGAGTATTAGGTATATCAAAATGAGATTTGGTATAGGTAAATGGTATAGGGAGAGGAGAGTTTTCGCATATTTTCACTTTCCGGTCACTTCCGGTTTCACCGGAAATGGCTCCAATTTCGAATTTTTAAATGGAACACCCTGTATATTTTTGCATATTTGGATTTCTGAGACAATTTTGGATCAGAATGTGACATTTTAAAAAGTTTTTAAGCCTAGTTGATTTTTTTAGAGCCACTTTTAATATGGCATCTAGGTGGCCATGATCAGACGCAAACTAATCTAAAGACCTCAGGTGATGTTAGAAAATTACAATCACAAAGTTTTAGTGATTAGTATGATAGATAGGAATAAGACAAGTTGGCAAAAGCACGTTTTCTTGTCTAACTATTTTTTTTTCAAATGGCGACCCTTTTTTGACAAGCACTTTCCGAAAAGAGGATTTTTTGGCGAATCTAACGATACTAATTTATTTGCGATTGAATTAAAAATAAGCTCATAAGTTAAATATTTCTAAGCAAAATACTGGATAATAATTTATTTACTTTTGTCAAGTGTGCCATGGATAAGTTTTTAAAATGTCACATGCTGATCCAAAATTGTCTTAGAAATCCAAACATGCAAAAATATACAGGGTGTTTCATTTAAAAATTCGAAACGGGAGCCATTTCCGGTGAAACCGGAAGTGACCAGAAAGTGAAAAATATGCGAAAACTCTCCTCTCCCTATATCATTTACCCATACCAAATCTCATTTTGATACACCTAATACTCTAGAAGTTATGACTTGTCTAATAAATTCGTTGACACCCGGTAGAGTCGTTGGCCTAATTATCGTTTTGTGTAATTTTATTTTAGTTGTTCTACTTAGGTTTTTGTTTGTTAGGTGTTTATAGCTATAATATATGTACTATATCCTATTTGTAGCTGTTGATTGATATAATCTTTTCTATAGTTTGTTTTATTTATTTGTGCGCCCAGATACTTAAATGATTCTACCGCATCAAATTGATAGTTTCCTAATTTAATATTCAGAGGTGGCTTCTCTTTCCCGTTGCATTCCATATATTACAGTGATGACTCCATTCATGTGAACTTACTGTACATGACAATAGGAAAATAAATATTATTATTATTATTATAAAAATCTGTAAAATGCTTTACCCAGAACTTCTCTTGTGGACATTGTGACACTAAATAATTTTAAAAATAAAATTAAGTTAGGAGTAAAAATATCTTTACGTTTCTAATACATTAAATACATTTCAAATAAAATTGTAGGCCGCTGGGGGATTTTAAAGCAGACTGTAACCACATCGACTTTTTGTCTGCGCCATTGAGACATCTCTTGAACAGAACGGTCTTATTGTTGAAACGTTTTGACTCTTTTGTGACATTATCCTGTATCTGTTGAGTCCTATTTTCGGCAAGTGTAAAGCCTGACCTATGTGAAAATTATTACTTCATTTTATTTTAAAATTAACCCAAAAATAAACAAAATTTTATCATTTTAAGGTGCTCACCCTGTATATATTTGTCTGAAATTTTTACGGTTTCATGCCAGGTATATATATAATGTATATGAAAAATATCATCTTCCTCCAACAAATAGTTTTTGAGTTATACCTCCAACAGACAGACAGACAGACAGACGGAATTGAGAAAACCTGTTTTTCGTCATCTAGGGACCCTGAAACGTGAAGAGCTGAAGAAATCTCAGAAAGTGATTTTTTCGTGATTACAATACTTCCTTCGTCTTTCAGATGCGGGAAGTAAATATTAATATATAAATTATATTTTACGTTTGGTAGTAGTTATTAGAAAAAATTCGTAAATCGGTGAACGAAATCAAGAATAAAAAATAATTTGTTACAACTTATTTTTTTAAACTTATGTATACACTTGATTCTAAATCGATTTTAAATATTAACTCAATTTGAAAACACTGTTAGTTTGTTGGAGTCTATATTGCTAAATTTAAGTTTTAGCAATCTTAATAGAAAGGCGAATGTCCATTTTCCACGTTTTATATAACGAATTTACGTTACATAGTCTTATGTTTTGGCCTTTAATATATTGGGGAATAGATACAAAATTAATCAAGTGTTTATATGCTTATTTTAATAACACAAAAATTTGTTTAAAGGTTGTTTTACATTTATTTAACTAACATTGATAACAAATTCATACGCTAAATAAAAAAAATATATAGCTAATTGACATAAATGTTTTAGTTTACCGTATAAATTTGTTCTCAATGTTAGTTAAATAATTGTGTAGAATTAAAGACCTTTTTATGTTATTAAGACACGCATATAAATGTGCGTACTTAATCTAGTATATGTAAAAATAAGCTTCTGAAGATGGTCTAATTTGTTTAAAGATCGCAACATATCTAACGTAAATTGGTTATGCTTATAAAACATTTAAGAACCAATTTTTAAATCATTTAATAAATCGATTTTGAAATCAGTTTCTAAACTGATTTTCAAATCAGTTCGTAAACTAGTTTTTAATCCGATCATAAACTGGTTTACAAACCTCTTTGTGAACCAGGTTAAAATCCGATTTTCGATTTATGGAAAAACCGCTGCTAACCCAAGACCAGTTAACTGTCAAACAGGTATTTTTACCAGCACTAGTAAGCACGTTAACAATTTACTGGTGTAGTTATTTTCTACTAACTGGTGGACGCTGTTTGGTATAATAAAAATGTTGATAAATTTGGCTGTTGATTATTTCTAAAAAGATTAAAACTTGCTACCGAAATAAATTAAAACAAATATAGGTTGCCATTTAAAAAAGTATTAAAGTTAAAGAATTTATGCGCTACTTAATTTCCACACTGTATAATGGAACATCAAGAGAAGTATAACATTTTACATCTGATTATGCATGGAAATATGTGCGAAAACAGAAACCAAAAAAGAAAAATATCGTGAACAACTTGAGGCAGCGATTTGAACAAAACAACCAAATCTCTTTTCAGAGCTGCTGCCAGTAAAGTAATGTTTGCCAACATGACAGCTCCAGCATGCTAGGTAAATACTAGAAGTGAAGAAGAAGAACAGGTTTAGAGAATAGCAAAGAACAGTTCAAAATGCAAAAATAACTGAAAATTACAAAGAAAAGATTAGTGATATTTCAAAGTAATTAAAAATCAAGGTGGAGGAATAGAACAGAAACAGAAATTTGATCTGCTTTGGAATAGAAGGGAAGCAAGAAGAGAAAGGAACAGTTGCAGGAAAATTCATACAGATCACTAACAAAATAGAAATAAATGATTATTTCAAACTGAAGTAGAAAAAATTAAAAGATTAGCAGTTTAAATAACAAATGATGTAAAATATTTACAACCTTTACCTACCAACTGGAATAGAAAGACAACAGAAAGCTTAAACAGGCATGTAAACTGAAGAGATCAGATTATTAGCTATCTACTGATTTTAAACAAAGGGAACCAGCAGGGATTTTTGAATAAATTTGACAATGATTAGTGTGTGTGGAAAAGAAAATGCAAGATGACTATTTGTAACGCTTTCTTTAATTATAGCCTCAAAATATAATAGTATAATCTGGCCTAGAAATAAATTCAAATATTTTCAGAATACCTTCACAGAACACCTTGCATAGTGGTTGTAAAAGTAACAACAGGAGCAATAAAATATCTGAAGGTTAAAAGGGATTGTCACAGAAGTTTTGTCCAAAAATTGTTTTTAATGGCAACATAAAAGGCTCAGCAAGCTCAACTTTGATCGTAGACTATTGTAAATTTTCCTCTATTGAAACACCTGAAATATCTTGGGCACCACAAACTTAGATTTTACTTTAACCTTCAGTAACCAATGCACTTGATACCAAAATGCCAAACAGAACCAAAATACAAACAACCAATTGCAGCAAAAAAAAACATCTCAGTGAGTTAAAACTGCAACCATTAATATTATATTGCAGGCAAAAAAATATGAATAGAAGGATTCCTCTAGTCAACATAATTCAGTCTGATAGAAACTTCACACATACAATATACAGTATGTCTGATGGCATAAGAAACATAGAAAAATTCGATTTCGGAAATTCGAGAAATATAGTGGAAGCGACTATTATTATTTTATTTTATTATTCTTGGTAGAAGACAGGCACCATTAAGCTGTTGACGTCTTCTTTCAACAAAATGTACAAAGTAGGCATGTTTTTAACAATATCACTGTAAACTAAAATTAAATACAAGATGATATCACAAATAAAGTAAAAATGAGATCATTCTAATTGACCCAAGATATCTAAGAAATAACACAACAAAAAAACATACATTTATATAGTGATTATGCTGTTTGAAATTGGAATGGCAAAAGATTAAAAATTAACTAATTAGATAAATGATAAATATCACCGTAAACTAAAATTAAATTATATCACGAATAAGAAATACATATTAATAAGTAAAATTGATCCAAATGGCACAAGATATATGTGACAGTAAATAAAACATTTTTATATAGTACAAAATCGAAAAAACTTAATTATCTGTCGGCAACTGACACTTTCACTATTATTTAGCACTGGCAGTTAAAACTGTAGTTAACATTAGCTATCTATTTTATTCTTGAAGTGATCAATCGTGGTAGAGTTAATGGTTTCTTGAGTCAAATTGTTCCAGTCTTCCACAACGTGATTACTAGTAAAGTTCTTTCTCGGATTTAAGGAATATTGTCCCTTCCTTAACTTTAAGTGGTGCCCACAAAGATGGTTTGCTATAGTTGGCTGATACATCACTCTTAAGTCATTTTCACAAGTGTAGTGGTCCATTACGACAATTTTAAAGGTTTCTATTAAGTCACCTCTTTTCCTACGTGATTCAAGAGTAGTTAAGTGTAAACGTTGTAGTCTTTCTTGGTACGTCAATATCCCAAAATGTATTGGCATTTTAGTGGCTCTTCGTTGAACACGTTCTAAGAGAGAAATATCTTTGTTGAAGTAGGGTGACCATATCTGGAATCCAAACTCTAAGATTGGTCGCACATATGTTTTATACAGCTTTAAAAATGTATCTGAATTAATAGAACCAAATACTTTCTTAATAAGGTATAGAATGGTGTTCGCCTTTTTGACTATGCTGGTAATATGACATTCCCATTTCAAATCGCTTGTAATTTCTATTCCCAGATCTCTTTGAGATTCAACTGCTTTTAGCTGCACACCATCTAATATGTATAAGTTTTTCGGGTTAGCCTTTCCTATATGGATCACTGTACATTTTGTTGAGTTTAAGTTGAGAAGCCAAGTTTTTGTCCAATCCAGAACTTCTTCCAAATCTTCCTGTAATGTATTTTCCTTGTCCAGTGGATTGCTGTAAAACTTTGTATCATCAGCAAAAAACTTGATGATGAATGTATACAGTGCTTCAGGTCTGCAATATATAGTGTGAACAGGAGTGGTCCCAAAACAGAGCCTTGGGGTACTCCACTTAATACTTCATAAGAATTGGACAGACTAGTACCAATACGAACCCTGAATGTTCGCTTGCTGAAGAACGATGTTATCAAGTTTAAAAGTTTACCTCTAATTCCAAAGTGCTCCAGTTTGTATACCAATCATTTTATAGGCACTAAACGCTTTTTCGAAGTCGAGATATATTATGTCAGTAGGGATGTTTTGGTCGAAGTTCTGTGTCTAGCATATTTGATACTATTGAGCGGCCTTTCACAAATCCATGTTGCTTGTTTATGAATAACTTGTTTTCAAAAAGGAATGCACATACTGTCAGTAATTATACGTTCCATGCACTTACATACAAGAGATGTCAGGCTGATTGGCCGGTAGTTTATAGCACACATTTTATCACCTTTTTTGTATATGGGTGCTACAATGGCCTCTTTCCAGATCTCAGGTAGCTCTCCAGTGATAAAGGAATTTGTCATTAGCGCTGAAAGCCGCGGGCTTAACACTTTGGAATATTAAGAAAAGGTGCGGTCAGACCGTTAAGTCCAGCTGTCATTCTTAAGATTTAGAAGTATTTTTTCAATCTTTTCAAGGGTAAACTCGATATTTGTCAGCAATTTGATAGTTCTTTGGACCTTATCCCTAACTGGAATTTGACCAAGGGGTTCTCGAACAAAGCTTCTCCAGAACTGTTTTGCAAATTCATTTGCAATATCATCTGGTGCTGTAACAAGTTGGTTATCCACATTTCGTAGTACTGGAGGTAAGGCAACTATTGATGAGATCTGTTTATGGACGTAGCTGTAGAAAGCTTTCTGCCCACTTCCTATAATAGTTTCTTCATACTTTGCTCTACATTGTCTAATTAGTAGAGTTGTTTCATTGGCTTGGGTTCTGTAGATAGAATAGTTGGCTTCAGGTCGGTTTCTTCTGTATATATCCCAAGCTTTCCTCTTTATTGATTCTTTTTTGCATAATTTTATTAATCCATGGTTTCTCCAATTGTCGGGCTGCTATTTGCTTCTTATGTGGTATGTGGTTGCAAATTACATCATGTATAATGTTATTTAGTAACGCCCATTTTTTCTTAATAACCATTTCTTCTGAAAAGACACTGTAGTTAGCACTATGTAGGTTACCGTTGACAACTGAGTAATCTGCTTTAAAATAATCCAGCTTGATGGTGTTTTGTTCCAAGGGTATCCTTGTCTGTGTTGTAAGTTGCATGGTTGTTAGTATTTGCACATGGTCACTCACTCCTATAGGAGGACAAAATTCGATATATGTGATTAAGTTTTCATCATTTGTTAGTACTACGTCCAGTGTTGATGGAGTGTCTTGATTACGGTAGCGAGTTGATCGATTTATCAATTGATGCAGGAATATTGACAATGGACCATTTTAACTCAGGAAAGCTGAAATCGGCCAAATATAACACGTCTTTGTTAAAGAAGCTAGTGTCAGTTTATCAATTGACTCCATTTCGTTTCTTCTGTTTGGGTTTTTGTTTAAGTTTGACGTCCTATATACAACGCCTATAATCAACTCAGTTTCATGGATTTGTACATCAAGCCACATGTCTTCTATCTGATCGCTGGAAATGAGTGATTGATTAACGATTGCAACTATTTTTAAGTCACTGTCTTTGGTGATGTAAATCGCAACTCCTCCTCCTTTTCTATTGCTGCTATCCTACCTATAAATTTCATAGCCAGGAATGTTGACAGCTGCGCTTGGTATGTGTTGTTGTAGGTGTGTTTCAGTACTATAACTGCCGATTTGACTCTGTTTACTTCCACAATAAGTTGATCGAATTTAGCCGTTAGCGATGCTAGGTTTGTGTATAGTATTGGGAAATCTAAACTAGTGCTGGCAATTTCTTTTTTGATTGCCCGCTTAGCGATACAATTTTTGGGACTCCATGAACATATTTAACCTGTTATTCCTTGTTCACCTTTTCCTGTTCTAGCTTCAAGCTCTTTCCTAAGTTGGTTCAGATGTTCACGTTGCATGGGAATTTGGTCGGGTACAAATTTAATTCCTGAGTTTGATGGCAGTCTTACTTTGTTTTGCAATATAGTAAGTGCATTTTTGGCACTTCTTAAAACTACCTTTAGGGGTTTTGCTTTTCTATTATTGGGGTCACTTCTTCCTAGGCGAAAGATTTGCAAGCCATCTGTATTTATATTGGTAATTGACTTAATTGAGTTTATGACTTCTTCCCTATTGTGCTCCTTTCTGGCATTGACGCTATCTGTAGCTGCCTCTGGTACATTGAAAACAATCACATTTGTGGCTCTGCGTTGCCTGTCTGCGACTTCGCTGATAATAGATTCTGTTGCTATGCTTCCTGTACAGTCATTTGGTAGTTTTACCTGGAAAGTTTTCCGGGAGTTTTGAAAATGGGCAGTTTTATAGATTTCAATGTGCCCTTTCCGAATTACAACTTTGCCACCTCGTATCTTTGCCGCTCGCGCCGCCATATTGGAAAAATGGCGTCTAAAAGCAGTTTTTTGACAATATCTCCTTTCCGACCCTTTTCACGACAAAAACACTTATATACAAAATTAAACTCGAGAAAATTTCCTACAATTTATGTTATAACATTTTTTTTCGTAAAATCAATAGTTTTGGGGTACGAGCGCCGCAAAATGTAGTTCAACACGCGTTTTGGACAAAAAACTCATTTCCACACCACCTTGAGGTAGAGTAAGCGGCGCGTTTTTTTATCGTGGTATCCCCAGTAGGCCTAATCCATATGCAATTCACTATTCCAAAATTTAGCGCATTCTCCTTCGCTTCGCTGTTCTTGATAGACCAGGTGTTGCGAGTTCATTGTCTTTAGTACCGATTGAAACGTCACAGACCGAAATATCTTCCACATCATCCGCGATGGGATTATCAGTTTCATCGCAATCCTCTTCGTTCTCGATTTCATCATACGTTTGCTCGAAAATAGTCTCCGTTTCTTCCTCTTCATCGCTATCTTGTAATGGAACTTGCGAGTTATCACAGGTACCACTACAATTCGTGCATATAACGGAGCACTTTAACCCAGCCTTTCTGCATCCACAGGCTTTCTGACATCTTTTTAAACAAGCTTTCCGGAGCTGGAGGCTCGAGTGTGGTGACAGGAATTAGCCCGTTCTTGTTAGTATAATAGTATAACAAGTAAATATTGGAGTTTTTCTTCCTCACTGTAAACCATTTTGATTATTTCATTAAAGAAGTGTCACTTATCAAACATTAGTTCTCATTTTCATAGCTTACTTTAATAATGTTAACTTTTCATATTTACAGTAACTACTTTAACTAAAATATTCGACGTTTAATAACTCAAAAACGGTATAAGGTAGGCGTAACATATGGTATATTTTTGAAATCAGGAAATAAAGATCATTCCAAAAATTTAATAATATTGTAACGATTCGGCTAACGGTTATTTGCCCCGATGCCTCGATTATACTAGAAATTCCAGAGACGGCTGCCGGCGCGTGAATCATAGGCCGCCGACGGGCGGCCTTGAACGCAGGTGTACGCGAATGACTCATTTTCCAGTCGATGCTAGAGCGGCCCTGACGCGACACGTCACTGTTGCCGAGAACAACTGGAGGCTTCTGGAAGAATTTACTGGCGCGATATATAAGCTGACGGAGTTCACCCGCAAGGCAGTTCTGAAATAATTCTGCGACAGAGCAGTTCGAATTCAGCATCAGAGCGCCGAGCTCCCAGATAAATAAAACGCGTGAACATAAATAATAGAAATAAACAACCATATATAATCGTTAGTGTTTAAGAGTGATATAAATAAATAAATGTATCGATAGTTCGTTAGTGCCTGTATTAATTTGTAATCTGCTTGATAATTCTCGTGTGCTTGTAAATAACAATAATCGTAATAATTCATTGTTGTAAATAAATGTTTGAACCCATGTTGTCGTATAATTTTAAATAGCCCGAACGTTAAGAACGTAACAATATACAGGGTATCCTATTGAAAAAAATATTTTATTTTTTGTACCCTTTAAATCTGCAAGCTGCTGTACTTTTGATAGCATTTTAACAAAATTCAGTCATAACCACGCAACTTTTATTTAAAACTTTTTTTTCTATAGACAATAATAACGATGATAAGGGGTGGGTAATTTATAGTAAATACCACTGTACATTAATAAATTTCATTTTTCCTTGATTAAATAATGCTGATGTTGTATCACAGCCACTGAAGGCATGCAAAAATAAAATATGATCTGCGGCTGTTTTATCTATAATATTTTTTGTTGAATATATTTGTTGGGAAATTTGTCCTGTTCCTGGTTTGGGAATATATATGTTTGAAGGCGTAGATAAAGCCGTCAAAAGAATAAGAAGGTTACATCTTCGCCGACAACTATTACGAAATCATATGCCGATGAAACGCTTATTGCGGTATTGATTATTAGCGTATCCGCATCTTCCGTTGCTTGTTTGACCATGAAGTTCTCAGCTTCAAATTTTGTCTTTAAAATTCCAATAAGGCAGTTCTTGTTTCCATCATTGCCCAGGAATTTATTTTGTGACACAGTTGGGATCATTGTCTCGTCAAAAAGTATGTCTACTGAAGCAGTTTTTCGTGATCGTCGGGATTGCTTCGCATAAATGGTATTACGGTTTGCTACATCTTCCGGATATCCGTCAAATGCGATAATGGCATTGGATGTATATTTCGATCGAACGTAGGTAACGTATTTATTGTAAATGGATGAAAACGATTCACCGCGATTGCAAATGACTCGGTGTAATAAGTATCCTCCGTCGATGATATACATCGTATTTTCAAAATTTATATCTCCAGAATGTATATTATATTCGGTCATTCCGTTTAAATTTTATGGTATAGAAATCGCTGCCAATGATTTTAGAAAAGCTAGCACCACCAATTTCTTGAGACATGCGACAGTTTTTCTTTTCATCTCCGATAACTCCAGTGCTTATTGACATGATTTCCTTTCATTCTGGAAAAGGTGGATGGTTGCACAACCAACCATCAGTTTTTTACGTCGTAATTGTCACGATCAACCCGCAAACTTCTCATTTCGACATGCTGCTCGGAACTGGAAAAAGCTACATTGCAAAACTTTTCAACTTCGTCACAAATATTGTGCAGGAATACCATTCCTAAAGTTCACTTGGAAAGCACGCTCTCCTTGACTCCTCGGCCATGATAAGGCCGCCAAGACATTTTATCGTCCTCATCAACGATTGCTCAATTGCCATATCTGACTTACTGATTACGTACCACACCAAAATTTGTCGGAACGTCTAATTGTAAAGTATCCTTTAGTTGTGAAAAGTTCGTATTATTCAGCTGTCATTCTTTCCTTCAAATCAACGCATAGTAAAATATTTATTGTTAGTATAGTGTTTAGATTTAAATTAATTCACAAATGTAATCAGTGAAAATTAAATGTCACGAGTTGGCGTAGATGTATAATGGTTTGCGGCGCTCGTACGCCAAAACTATTAATTTTACGAAAAAGGGTTATTACATAAATTGTAGAAAATTTTCTCTAGTTTCATTTTGTATATAAATGTTTTTATCGTGAAATGAGTCGGAAAGGAGATATTGTCAAAAAACTGATTTTAGGGGCCATTTTTCCAATATGGCGACGCGAGCGGCAAAGATGCGAGGTGGCAAAGTTGAAATTCGCAAAAGAGCACATCGAAATCTATAAAATTACCCATTTTCAAAACTCCCGGTAAACTTTCCAGGTAACGTCTTTTTTAAGAACCAAATGACTGTAGTAGTACCTTGGCTGCTTTTTAGCTTATTAACCTCCGCTTGCAGCTCAGTTATCAAGTTCCTGAGGACTGGCACTTGACGCCCTATATCTGCAGATTTGTCTTTTGGTTCAACTGTAGACCGCTGGTGCTGGTGTCGCTTTGTTAGCGTGAGAAACGGCCAACACAAAGCTACCTCCGTGAATTAGACTGCATCTTATTGCTTCCGTTTATTGCCAATGCTGTTTTCGCAACTAGTCTGTTTTGCATTCACAATAATATTGTGTTGAAAACCTAAATGGCTGTTAATATTTGGTTGCTTACACATCATTTCCACTGTTTCGCTGTATACTGCGATCACTGCAGGGGATTTCCTCATTCAAGATAAAGTTCTATGAGTCGACATGGTGATTTTTAGTAGTGTTATTAAACTTGAAAGGTTAGGATGTATTCTAGAGGCAAGATTTAATGGCGCTGACACATAACTAAGATAAGAAAAGATCTATTTGCACCTGTAAGTAAAATAAATGGTTGTTAATTCTCAAAGTAATTTGCCCTTTGCCGTATAATGTATTTTCAATCAGTAACATGTTTTTATGTGGAATATTATTTGGTTTAATTTATTTCATTGATTGCAATGATGTTTAAAAATAATGTTATATTATATCTTAAATATGTGTTAACAAAATTAGAATAAAGCTGTCTAAATTTCCAAAAATAGTCATATGGTTTCCACTCGCTAATCATTATAAAATTCTGTGAAAATGTTAGTGATTACTAATTTATGTTAATTATTTAGCCGTATGCTAAGCAAGTTACTCTCAGAATCATCATTCTCCATACCTTCAAGTTAGTCAAACGCCAAGCAAATCCCGAAATACATGTAAATAATTATTATTAAGGGCAACTTTAAATATTAAACAACCTCAGCATAATTAAATTTAGAATAAGAAAAGTTGTCACCTCAAACTGCATTTATTTGCTCTCGTATTATTTTCTAAATTAATTCATCTTGCATACATTTTGAAGTTTGTCCTAAATTTTGCTTTTCTGCTATTGATCCTGTTGTTTTATAGTTTCACAATATTGTGTACATTATAATGCGATAATTGCAATTGTTTGGAAATTTTGCCAGAGAAATTAGCAGAATTAAATAAACAACTGCTTTACCACGTACCATTTTTGCTAAAAGAATATCGACACCAGACTGTCAATATGTTCTTAAATAACAAATAGCTTGCCTCACTTCAACCAAAACATGTTACGGTGAACGGAATGACATTTTGATCATATGGGCCAAATGAAATGAATCGATAATTTATTTTTAATTTAGTGTTTCTCGACTATTTTTTCTAATTTGTTAATGCTAAAGCTGTTTAAAATATTGCTAAAAACACCTATAATTATGATGTTAGAATATTGACCAAAAAGATTTTCCTTTGTGCGTATAAAATGCATTTCTTAAAAAGATATCTGAACAATTTTAACTGGGCAAATTATGTGATCCTAAGTTCGTAGATTCACCATTTTCTTTAGAAAGAAAAGTTACTAAAGTAATTAATACTCATATTTAAAATGGAACATATTCACTTCTTCACACATTCTGCTTCAGTAAGATACATAATTCTCCTTAGCATAGAATTTCGGCTTAGACCGCGTAGTATTTGTATATGAACACCCAGCATTTTCTGGCTTAATGTGCCTTGCACCTTGTGAAGTCGAGCAAAAACCCGCGCGATGGCCATGCTCTTTGGTGGCTCGTGTTGTTTGAGTATCTTGAGAACGAGGATACTTAGGCAGATTTGGCCGTTTTGCTGTTTGTGCATCCATATTCACTAACGTTTCGCAAGACCTTGCAGCTTGCATCATCAGAGTGAAAGTCGCACTGTGCAAGCTGCAAGGTCTTGCGAAACGTTAGTGAATATGGATGCACAAACAGCAAAACGGCCAAATCTGCCTAAGTATCCTCGTTCTCAAGATACTCAAACAACACGAGCCACCAAAGAGCATGGCCATCGCGCGGGTTTTTGCTCGACTTCACAAGGTGCAAGGCACATTAAGCCAGAAAATGCTGGGTGTTCATATACAAATACTACGCGGTCTAAGCCGAAATTCTATGCTAAGGAGAATAATTCGAGTAACCGCGAAAGCCTCAAACAATACAAGATACATAATATTAGATTGTTTTCCTCTAGCTTTACAGTTTCTTACTTCCATTAAGAAAAAATGTACTAATAGGTAATACTTAAAAAATTAATTTTACATCTTTGCGCACCAGTGGTAGCAAGATGGCGGGTGGTGTGCTCGACGTGAGTGAAAGTGCTCCGCTAAAAACGTGTAAAAGATGTAATAAGGTGCCACAAAATTACTTAAAATGTGTAGTGTGCTCTTCAGTTTTTCACCCAAGTTGTGTTAAGCACTGTAAAAATGCGCAGATAATTGACGAAAAGCAGTTAAATTGCTGTTTAAGTGCCGAAGAGGATAGCGAAGCAAACACGGACAATGCTATATATCTGCTAGAAAATAAATACCTGAAGAAATTATTAATTCAAAGAGATACAATTATATCAAATCAACAGGTGACTATTGAATCTCTTGCAAATCAAATATTGTTAATGAATCATATTCCGGAAAATACTACTGTATATTCACGAGGGACAACAGAACAACTTCGTTCATTCACGGAGGTTTTATCGCCAAAAGCAGATACTGCGTGCGTCGTAAAAATGCCAATAAAATTGTGGGTATTAAGCAAACATGTGATTTGGTTTTTGAAGATAAAAAAAGTGGCTATTTGTCAGGCAATATAAAACATCATAGACGAAACAATATCTGGAAAAATTTCTGGATTCAGAATTACCGAATAACCAATTTATAATTCAATAAATTCCTACTAATGGATTATTTAATTCTTTTAAACTAGGAGTTGACAAAGTAATATACCATAACATGATGAAACCTGAACACTGGCTTACAGAAATAGAGGTTTTGCCCTATATTTTTCGGAAGAGAAATCCTACATTCAAAAGGTACAGAGCATCATTTAATAGGACAGCAAAAAAGAATTAATTTTAATACGATAACCAATGCCAACAATTTAAACGAAGATGCAGCAGAAATCGCCACAGAGACCCAAAAAGGGGCACACTTCTATTAAAAAGCCAAGAAATTATTCTAATAGATTTCGAATTCTTAATGTAAACAGTCGAAGTATTAGATCCAAAATTGAGAGGTTTGAGATGTTTGTGCATACACTAAAATACCCAGAAGTGGTGTGCCTAACAGAAACATGGTTATCACCAGAAGAAGCACAAATGCTCAAAATTAATGGGTACAAAGTGGCCAGCTTTTTTTGCATAAAATCGCGTGGTGGTTGTGTCACGATATTGGTGAGAGAAAATTTACATTACACGAAACAAATTCTTAACATATCAAATGAACAACAACCGATGTTTGAAGCAGCGACGATAAGTTTACACTTTGATAACTCAGTTGTAAACATTTCTTGTGTGTATAGATCCCCTTCTGCAAATGACGATTATTTCCTCGAATCATTAGAACAATTGTTAATCGTTCTAAACGAGAATAAAAGTATTAATGTCGTATATGGTGACTTTAATTACAATTTCATGGTGGATGCAAAAGAAGCTAATGATGTGATAAACTTGTTTGCAATGTATGATCTGCACCAATGTGCGTATGAATATTCGCAAGTGCAAGGTTCCTCAAAAACACTCATTGACAATATTTTTGCAACAATGGAAAATATACTGGTAAGAACTCTTGACTCACTGTTATCAAATCATCAAGCTTAAATTGGCGTTTTTTGATGAAATAAACATAAAAACTAGCTCTAAAAATTAATTTACTTTTAGTAGATCGATTGCTACTAAATTTATGTTTCAGTTGTATAGCTATTTGGAAAATGCCAACTGGAATTTTGTTAGCAACGATCTTTTAGATATCAATACTAAGTTCACTATGTTCATAGATTTATTTAAACATAAATTAGAATAGGCTGTTCCTCTTGTAAAAAAGAAACTTATAAAATTATAAAATATGGTGACAATCTAAAAACCTATTGGGAAATTATAAATAATTATAGAAATTGTACAAACAATAACAAAAATATATGCTTGCATGCTAATCAACTCAATGATTATTTTATCAAAATGCTTGATAACATAATTCGATATTTGCCACCACCTCAAGCTAGTATTGCTGATGTAGAGTGTCCGTCTTTCAAATTTAAAAATATAAGTTTTAACGACATTTGCAATGCCATTAATAAACTAAATAATAAACGATTTGAAGAATATTTTGGCATGTCAGCAGTATTAGCAAAACAGATGAAGGATGTTATTCTTAAACCCTTTCTCTCTCTTTCCGTGGCGCTACAGTCCTATCGAACCTGGGCCTCTTTCAATTTCTTCCTCCACACATCCCTATCTTCCGCTACTCTTTCCCAATTTCTTATCCCTAGTAACTCCGTGGCGTCTTGCGTTATGTTCTCTGACCATCTACGCCGGGGTCTCCCTTTTGTTCGTGTGCCTTCAAAATGTGCTTTATAAATCTTTTTTGCTGGTCTGTTATCTGACATTCTAATTAGGTGTCTGGCTCATTGCAACCTTAGTAGCTTAATGTGAGTTACCACGTCCGGTAATTTATACCTTGCATATATTTCAAAATTATAGAGAATTCTCCAACCTTCATTCTCTTGTAGTGGCCCAAATATTTTACGAAGTATCTTTCTCTCAAACCTGAGTAGCATTTCTTCGGTGTTCTTTGTAAGTGTCCAGGCTTGGCTTCCGTACGTCACAACCGGTCTTATCATCGTTTGATATATTTTTATTTTAGTAGCTCAGCTTATTAATGTTGATTTCTTAAACCCTTTACTAAACTTATTAATGAGTGCATCATAAAAGGTATGTATTCGAATGTATTAAAAATTTCCAAGGTCATACCTACCCATATAGGTTAAATCATGGAACCAAATAATTTCAGGCCTATTTCGTTAGTATCTGTGCTTTCAAAATTTTTTGAAACTGTATTACAAAATCAGATACACGAGCACTTTAAAAATAACAAACTATTTGAAAATAATCAATATGGTTTTCGTTCGGAGAAATCTTCAAATGAAGCCATAATTCATATAATAATAATAATAATAAGCAGCCCGTTCAATCCCAATGCTGGGCAAAGGCCTCCCCCTTTAGTCTCCATTCTCTCTTGTTGACCGTATCTGACCACCATCGTATTCCTGCTTGATCTTCTAATTCTGTTGACCATCTTGTTGTTGGCCTTCCTGGCTTTCTTTCTCCATCTTGTGGTGTCCATTTTGTAACGATGCTTGTCCATCTATTCCTTGCTAATCGTCCGATGTGGCCAGCCCAATTCCATTTCATTGATCTGCACCTTGTTACCAAGTCTTCCACTCCAGTTCTTCTTCTTATCTCTGTTACTCGTACCCTATGCTTTATTTTGATGTTGATTAACGATCTCTCCATTTTTGTTTGTGTCACTCTCAGTTTTTCGCGGAGCTTCTTGTTTAATACCCAGGTTTGGGCTCCATAGCTTATCACTGGTATTATACACATGTTGAACACTTTTTTCTTTACACTCACAGGAATTTCAGCTTTAAACACTTGTTTTAGTGACCAGAAGCTCTTCCACCCCAGGTTGATTCTTCTCTGTACCTCTTTCGCTGTCCGATTCTCAAACGATATAAGTTGTCCTAAGTATATTAGTTCGCTTACGTACTTGATTGTAGCATTATCTGTTGTTATCTCCGATGTGTTCCTGTTGGACATTAGATTTGTTTTGTCAAAGTTGATCAGTAGCCCGACTTTCTTACTTTCAAGGTTAAGTTCATCTATCATTTTCTTTAGTGATGTTCTGTTTTCGGCTAGTAGGATCACATTGTCCGCAAATCTTAAGTTCGTTAATCTCTTATTTCCTATTCTTATTCCTTCATTTTCCCATTTTAGCCTTTTAAAGATTTCTTCGAGTGTAGCCGTGAACAGATTTGGGGACAGGGGATCCCCTTGTCTTACACCTCGCTCCAGTGCAAAGCTCCTACTCTCCTTTTCCAGCTTTATCTTTGCTGTATTGTCTTTGTACAGTTCTCTGATTATATTCCTATACTTTCTCGAAACCCCCTGTTGTTTCAGCGCACAGAGCATTGGTTGGTGTTCTATACTATCAAATACTTTGCTGTAATCTATGAATGCTAGGTGTATTGGTTTGTTAAATTCTTTGTGTTTTTCTATCAGTTGAGTTACTGTTTGTAGATGATCCATTGTGGAGTAGCCACTTCTGAATCCGGCTTGTTCAACGGGTTGGTTTTGGTCTAGAGTGTTTTTAATTCGGTTTTTGATTATAGTCGTGAATAGTTTACCTATGCATGCGGTTAGACTGATTGGCCTGTAGTTCTGTAATAGTTCTTTCTTCCCCTTCTTAAATAGAAGTATTATTGTTGACTTTTTCCATTGCGAGGGTATTGTTTCTGTTTTTAGGATTTCATTGAAAAGTAACCTTATCAATTGATGCATCTCTGGTGTCATATTTTTAATCTGTTCGTTAGTTATCCCGTCGCTTCCTGGCGCTTTGTCGTTCTTTAATTTGTTTATAACTTGCTCCAATTCGTCCTCTTGGATTTCCAACCCCTCCTTAATTTCCTCATCTTCCTTTTCTTCTCTATCCTCCATTCTATTTACTAGTTCAATTCCTGGATTTCCGGTGTACAGCTTCTCGTAATATTCTGTTGCCAGTGTTAATATATTTTTCCTTTCCCTTTCGAGTTTGTTGTTGCTGTTTTTTAGGTAGGTCATCCATTGTTGACCGTTTGTTAGTTCTTTTTTCATTTTTTTGGTAGATCCTGTTTCTGTTATTATATTTTGTATTTTCTGCTCTTCCCATTTTCTAATAGCTTTTCTTATTTCCCTTTTTGTCAGCTTATTTAGTTCGCAGTATTCAATCCTTTTTATCATTCCCGGTTGCCGCTTTAGTTCCTCCCGTTTCTTTATTAAGTCTCTTGTTGTGCCTGACAGTTTTTGTTCTTTGTGAGTCTCTTGCTGGTCTTGTGCGTTATTTCTCGCTTCTTTTATGATATACTCTATGTAGTTATATATTTCTTGTACTCCCTTTCTTCGCCTTGTTTCTATATCTTCTTTCTTCAGATTATCTATAAGAGTTTTTTTGTGTTTGTCAGGGTCTATTCTTTTGCTTTTTGAAAGGTTTTTAGTTTTTTTCCCGTATCTTTGTTTCCTGTGTTCGTCTTTATTTATAATTATTGTAGAGCGTATCATTCTGTGGTCAGTTTCAAATTCAAATTGACTTATAACCTCTGTGTTTGTGACTATTTCTCTGTTGCTGCTTAGTATATAGTCAATTTCATTTTTGTAAACTCCGTTTGGGGATATCCATGTCCATTTTCTGTTATTCCGTTGCTTAAAGAATGTGTTTGTTATAAAGAGCCTATGTTTAATAGCAAAACCGATTAAAAAACTCTAACAAGCTAAAAGGAACACAATATTGGATTAGTAAGGACTACACAAAGAAAACTCAAGAAGAAAGGAAAAAACTAATAAGCCACCTAAAGATAGCAAGATCGAAAGGTTATAATGCAAGATTGAAGTACAACAAACTGATAATAAACGGAGAAGAATACGATCTAGAGGACCTAGAAGATCCAAAAAGGAACGAAAGGGAAAGAGCAGAGATAGACGAGATGCAGAGTGCGGAAATACGAGAAAAATCCAAAAATTATGGAAAGCGGAACCGGTCGTTAGAAGAGGAAGCAGTAGCCAAAGGCATGGTAATGGAAACAAATAAAGAAAAAGGAGCAATAGCGAAGAAAAACAAAACCATATTGTCCCAAACAATACTATGCCTAGATATTAAAAATAAAAAAGAAAACAACACCCGGAAAAATCCACCAACAACCGGAAAATAGCAACAACAGAGACCCAGGGAAAACAAGATGACGACCCAAGCGACGACACCGGAAAAAGAATCAATAAACAAAGTAAGTAAACAAAATTTTAAAGTAACACTCTCTAGCAGGCCGGTCACCAAGGGAGCAAGAGACCAACAATCCCCCCAGCAGTCAAACGAAAAACACTCACACAGAAAACAACTAATAAGTAAACACTTAAAAACAAAACCCTTGAAGAAAACAAACATTACGAATTTAAAAATAAGTACATTAAATGTAAGAACTCTCAAATCAGAAGATAAGATGATAGAAATGGAAAACGCCATGGAGAAGATCGAATGGGATATTATAGGAATGGCAGAAGTAAGAAGAGAAGGCGACACAATTATTCAAAGAAAATCAGGGCACATACTATATTTTAAAGGAGAAAAGGGAGGCCAAGGAGGTGTCGGCTTCTGGATTAATAAGAAACACAAAGACCTAGTGGAAGAATTCCATGGGCAATCGGAAAGAATAGTAACAGTAAGGCTAAGAGTTCACAAAATAGAAGTATCAATAATCCAAGTATATGCGCCAACGTCTACAGCTACAGAAGAAGAAATGGATAAATTCTACGAGAACCTAGAAGATAGTATGGATAGGGAGAAAAAGAAAACGACATACATACTGGTGATAGGGGATTACAACAGTAAAATAGGTCAAAGAGAAAGAGGTGACGGAATGATAACAGGTCAACATGGTTATGGAACCAGAAACGAGCGAGGAAGGAACCTAATAATTCATATATTAAATTTCATTATTCGTGGTCATGAAAAAGGGGAATATGTAGGAATCACGTTCTGCGACCTAAAAAGGCATTTGAATGTGCACCACACCAGCAGCTTATAGAAAACATCAATTTATATAATTTTGAGGAAAAGAGTTGTAATTTAATAAAAAGTTATATCAGCGAAAAGAAACAATATACTTACCTAAACAACTTTAAATCCTAGGTCCTGGTCCTAGGACCAACCCACCCTTTTCTTAATTTACATTAACGATCTAAGTTCAAGTGTTCCGACAAGTGATATTCTTCTTTTCGCTTATGATACTTCAATTGTAAGTACAGATTACAATATTGAGGGTGTTGAGAGACAGCTGGTGGATGCATGTTCAAATGCCACAGATCCTCCCACTAAAGCAATTCAAAGAAAAGATAAAAAAAATTTTAATTAAACATTCTTTTTATAGTATAGAGGAGTATCTTAACACAAACAGCTGGGACTTGTAAAGTGCACTTATTGTATGCGTTTGTAATTTGTGTAAATAGTGTATTTTGGTGTTTTTAACTTGATGTGTGTGAACAATATGTATTTATTGCAATAACACAAATAAAACTCAATCAATCAATACAATTGTGACGAAATCTGTTATATGAAATATAATTTTCATTTCGCATTGGTAGTCATCTTTAAATAGGTACATATATTTCCTAATATCGTCCTACTTTTAATTTGAGTATTTCACTCATTGAAAATAGTAGTATTATCATTATTATATTTTTAATAGGAGAAAAACTTGAAAAAGAAAAGAAAGTAAAACTTAAGTTGCAAAGAAACAATACAAACAAAAACTTTGATAAAGGAGAAAAAGTTACCTTAAGCCCCTGGACGCACGGGGATTCCGTATGTGAGATACAGTATTCGGGATACAGAATCTCGGTCTGTTCAGGCACGGCGACTGTATCTGAAACGCGCCCTTCAGTCACTTGCGAGAACAGTCTAGTGTCGTGCTGTTACGGTCCTAGCATTGCTGTTCTTTGTTTCTGTCGAATTAGTCTGGATGTGCTGTATTCAAAGACAGAGATTGGACTCTACTAAGCTAATAAAATTTTTATTGTCAAATAATGTACGCTCCATGATCGTTGTATAGTAATGAACGCACTGATTATTCTATTTAAATACAAGTTGAAAAAAATCTGCTACGTCTATGATATCGCGTGTTCCGGCTTGCAAAAGTATGCTCGTCCAGGCCCTGGACACACGTGAATTCTGTATGTGAGATTCTGTATCCTAGATGCAGAAAACACACGCGTTCAAATGGAGCTGTTCACATGGCATTCAGCGACGCATACAGTATCGGGCTGCAGAATTTCGTTATCTGTTCTATTTGGCCGCTGGCGACAAATTCTGTATCTCGGATACGGATTTAACATTGGAGCATATGAAGCCATTCAGACACGCATACTGTTGCGAGCCATAACACACGATATCATATCATAGACGTAGCAGATTTTCTCCAACTTCTATTTAAATCGAATAAGCAGTGCGTTCGTTACTACACAACGATCATGGAGCGTACAGTATTTGACAATAAAAAATTTATTAGCTTAGTAGAGCCCAATCCCTGTTTTTGAATACAGCACATCCAGACTAAATTGACAGAAACAAAGAACAGCAATGCTAGGTCCATAACAGGACGACACTGCAAATGACTGAAACCCCGCGTCTGAGATTCAGTTGCCGCGTCTGAACAGACTCAGATTCTGTATTCCGCATACTGTATCTCGCATACGGAATCCCCATGAGTAGTGTACCTAGGGGCGTTCTGGCTCACATTTGACCTTGAACTTTTTTCAAGATCACGGGCCTAGCCGAGGTCAAGGTCACAGGCCTAGCCGGTGGGCGTGGCCTAGTCGCCGGGAATTTTTTGGCCGAAGTCAAGGTCACAGGCCTAGCCGGTAGGCGTGGCCTAGTCGGGGTCATTGACCTCGGCCACTTCCGGGAATTTTTTGGGTTAAAAGTGTAGTTTTTGAAATTTTCCCACGCTCGAGCGTCTGGGATGCAGACATGTCTATTCTTGCAGGATGTTATCAGTAAATCAGAAGCTATCAAAATTTTCTCAGGCTCGACCGACATGTCTATTCTTGCAGAATGTTGTTGAACAATGGCATCCATTGTTTTAAAATCAGCACTAAATTCGAGAACAATGAAGCTATTGTTGCCTGGAGATTAAAAATGTGTTGATCTGCAAAAAATTCAAACAAAGAAACCCATTGTTTAAGAAAAATCAGCACAGTTGGAAGTTTTTGCTAATACAGTTAATGAGTCTAGAGATTAAAATGTGCTGATCTGCAAAAATGATCTTGAAATAAATTTGTCAAGTACTGATGTCTGTTAGACAAAAAAAAAGAATTACCAGGTGTGGGGTTCGAACCCACGCTTCCCTTAGGGAACCAGAGCTTAAATCTGGCGCCTTAGACCACTCGGCCAACCTGGCATGTTTCTGTAATCGAGCACAATGGTGTAATAAAACAACAATGTAAATATACTTGTATTTATTTACCTAAAACATACATGTATAAAAATTACTATAAATACATATCAGCTAATTATTGTGCTACGGATGTCATCTCTGTCTGAACGATTTCCTCGAAGACCAGTTTCGTGCTGCTCCCACACTTGCCACCCGAGATGATATTGTAGCGACGTTTTCCTAATTGTTGCAAGTCAGCATCTGTTAGGCAATCATAGCGTGCTGGTAAAATGAATCTGAAGTTGTCCAATTCCACCGCCACTTTATTGCCGTATTTAGTCGGACATCGATACACATTAATTATTAGATATTTTTCGTCAATCTTCAAATCTCGTACATTTCCCCACTCTTTAACCTCATTTAAGTTGCAAAGTTTCTGGTTGAAATCTGCCATGTGTTTGGAAGGAACGTGTACAGGAGAATGATAAAAATACTACAGCACATCAGGTTTATATAGCACCGATGAAAATTAAGTGATGAGTCATCACAACGTGGTAATTTAGACAATATTTTTAGCATCAATCCAGCTATTGTGCTGATTTGAAAATCCAAGCCATTTTACAAACACTTTGTTACGTTTTCGTTTTATTACACGTTCAACGAGATGTATGTCTGGATATTTAACTTTTTGAAGCTCAAGATCGTAGAAACATCCTTGAATAGACCGATTGGAAGCATCTTTTATTAGATAGGTAATATGATTAGTTAATTTAACTTGATCGATTGTGAATATTTCATTAGTCCAGTTGGGAGTATATCCTTTATCGAATATTGTTCGATATTTGCTAATTCGCACAGGATCGCCAACCTTAAATTTTACATTACTTAAATCGGTCATTTTTATATGATTATAGGCTTGATTGAGAATTTCCTTCTCATTACTCTTATTCACATCAACCGGTCTTTTACCAATTGTACTATGTTTTTTATGATTGTAGGTGTGACTGACTTGAGATAATAGAGAAAGCCATTTGTATGAACCTTGCAAACTAAACATCTTCCACATAATAGATTTAAGTGTACGATTTACTCTTTCAACGACACGCGCTTTTTTTGAACTAAATGTTGAGAAATGGTTAATTTTATATTTATTCATTAGTGTTTGAAAATCTTTATTGAAAAACTCTTTACCCTGATCTGTCTGCAAGTTCTTCGGAATTCTACCGCTTTCAGATAGTATTTTTTCAGTTGCACTAGTAACTTCCTTAGAGGTTTTGGTTTTTATATGCTCTAACCAAACATATTTTGAAAATACATCTATAATTACTAAAATATATCGATAACCTTTATTTACTTTAGAGTATGGTATCATTTCTACTAAATCGGCCTGATGAAGATCATCCAATTCTTTTACTATTACACGACGTCTTCGAAAATTTATTCGTGCAGGCTTATGCAACTCGTCTACTATTTGAGCCTTAATCGAACTGTTTATTTTCTTCCGGGTCATTTTGAACCTCTCTAAATGAGACAGTTTCACTAACTGAAGGTATAGGCGGAGGTTTAGTTAGTTTTAGAGAAAAGTAGAGTTGATCAATTTCAGCTTGAATGTCTGCAATAATTTCATTTGCTATTTCTATATTTGTACTAGCAGAGTTTTGGTGTTTGGAAAGTCGGTAAATAATCTTATTAAGTTCTTTGTTAAGAAGGGTCTTGTTGACAGCATCCTCTTCCAATAGAAGATTGGCTAATCGTTTATGCTAAAGATTAAAATATTCACAGTCATCGTAAAAGTATAGATTTCTGTGCTGAATGTGACGACCGAACTTATCTCTCGACATTGTCGAACTGACTTTATTCAATGATTCCCGCCTCTTTTAACTCTTCTATTATACTAACAATTTCATTTCTATGATTTGTGTGACCGGATGCTTGAGAGGCATACAGTAAGAACTTTAATCGATCGACTAACTCATTCGGATCATCCCAGTAAACATAATCCATCGGTTTATTGCTAACTTGTTTATACATTTGCTGCATACCTTTACCAGAACGCTTTTTAGCTCTTAATGGCACTGATGAAGACGAGGGTGATGATGACAGGTTAGATTTTATAAATTTCTTGTATTTCGTTTGGTTGAAACCTACCTTCTGCACATTTTTATCAAAATTTCTATGCGCCGCACCTGTTCTGTTTATGATATCATTATAATTTGCTCTATCTGTCGACGTTGGAGTTATTTGAGGATCGTTTTTAAATAGTAATTCGTACAAACCAGGCGTACCTTCATAGCGAACATTTTTTACAATTATATCAGAACCCTTTATATCTAGCTCATCTCCACCAAAATAAAATTGGTTTTTGTCAAAATCATATCTAATTCCATACCTCCCTAGATTTGGTCTTTCTATAAGATAATTGCTTACATATTTCCTAGGAAGTTTATCATACTGTTCTAAGAAAGAACCTATAGCCTGCGGTTCTATGTTGGTAGACGGTTGAAATTTGTTTGCTATAGTCGTATTAGAATCATCTTCGGCGGTTTCGCACAATACTTCATCAACCGGTTTTGGTGTAAATAATTCTAGTTTTGAAGATGGGAGATTCTCTTTTTTATTTATCACTTTTGCAACACTTTGCATTTGTTCGGTAACAGGTTTAAAAAATTTACCGAGGAGCTGTTGTTCCACCAACTTACCCTCCTTAAGAGCTCGAACTTTCTGTCTTATAATATTTTTAGTTTTTAATAAGTTCTGTCGCTACATGCGATTTCATTATCGGCGCAAGTATGTAAGCGGTAGACGGGTAGACAGCTAGACAGGTAGACAGCTAGACAGGTAGACAGCTAGACAGGTAGACAGCTAGACAGGTAGACAGCTAGACAGGTAGACAGGTAGACAGCTAGACAGGTAGACAGATAGACAGGTAGACAGGTAGACAGCTACACAGGTAGACAGCTAGATAGGTAGACAGCTAGACAGGTAGACAGCTAGACAGGTAGACAGCTAGACAAGTAGACAGCTAGACAGCTAGAAGGGTAGACAGCTAGACAGCTAGACAGGTAGACAGCTAGACAGGTAGACAGATAGACAGCTAGACAGCTAGACAGGTAGACAGGTAGACAGATAGACAGGTAGACAGGTAGACAGCTACACAGGTAGACAGCTAGACAGCTAGACAGCTAGACAGGTAGACAGCTAGACAGGTAGACAGGTAGACAGCTAGACAGGTAGACAGCTAGACAGCTAGACAGGTAGACAGCTACCAGGTAGACAGCTAGACAGCTACACAGGTAGACAGCTAGACAGGTAGACAGCTAGACAGCTAGACTGGTAGACAGTTAGACAGCTAGACAGGTAGACAGATAGACAGCTAGACAGGTAAACAAGGAGACAGTCAGCTAGACAGTTAGGCAGACTGACAGATTCAAACTAGTTCACACGTCAACAGTTTTCTATCAAATAATAGACATCAGAATTGTTAAATGTATATATACGAATCAAATTCATAACGATAGCGCCCATTATTTAAATCACTATCTTTGTCTATTACCAAAAATCCGTGTTTATGACTATTCCAGCAATATGCGCACATTTCTTTAAATTGTTCGTAAGTCATGTCGGTATTAACATGATCTCGGTAGACCTTCTGTAAATTCATATCGTCCTGCTTAAACAGCACCAGCATGTTAGCATTATCGCGAATAAGATGTTTAGAAATACATGCATATGTTTGACAAAGATAGAAACAGTCTATATTTTTATGTCGACCCATGCTAAAATATTCTCTCATAACGTCCTGTTTGTCGCAAGCAATGTCATCAAAAATAAAAATGCTGTTAGATTTAGCTTGGTCGGGTGGTACAATGTTCACACCATCGCTGTATGTATAGTAGCCAACCTCAGGAATTAATTGAAACAACATACTTAGATATTCAAACTTTGCTTGAAACAGCGATTTTGAATATATATAAATATTTTCGAATCGTACTCCATTAACATCTTTTATTAGCGATATAATGATGTTTGTTTTACCGCAATTCGATGGGCCTAGAATAAGACATCGTATCGTGGAAGGTAACAACGGTCCGTGTCTCTTACTTAGAGATGCAGTATGATTATCATGATTTTTTATTAGCAAACTATTTTTTAGTTTAACTACCCTCATGACGTCTACTTGGAAACTCATACTAAAACTGCTACGCATATCTATATATATATTAAGATCCTAATCGATCAGTTCTCAGTTCTATATAATGGTTCGACGTCGAAACAACAAACCAGTCCATCGCCGACGAGGTGCTGGTGTACTCAATACGCTCATTAATAAATTGCCTTTCGAATTGCACATACCAGGATATCAATATTGCGGGCCTGGCACAAAACTTGAGAAAATAATTGCACGAGGAGATCCTGGAATTAACAAATTAGATTAAGCGTGTCGTGAGCACGATTTGGCTTATGCAAAACATTCTGATAATATGGAGGAACGACATAAAGCTGACAGAATTTTAGCTAAAAATGCTATTGGACGTATTAGAGCTTCAGACGCTAGCTTAGGTGAACGTGTCTCGGCTGCAGGAGTAGCTACAGCTATGACGGCAAAAGTAAAAATGGGGTTGGGAGCTAAAAATAAAACTGGTAAAAAGAGAAAGAGAACACCTGGAGATACGCTTACTTTCAATCAGGTAGTGAAAAAAGCACGAACTGAATTAGGAGGAGGACGACTGCTGCGAGACTTAAGCGATGCTACAAATATTGCTGTTAAGACAATTAATAAAATAAAGAGAAACAAGATTATTAAAACTCCTCGAGTAATACGTGTGCCAAAAACAGGTGGAATGTTACCCTTGATTCCAATCTTTGCAGGACTTAGCGCGTTAGGAGCTCTTAGCGGTGGAGCTGCAGGAATTGCAAAGGTGGTTAAAGATGGTCAGTCGGCAAAAAAACAATTAGCAGAGTCTGAAAGACATAATAAAACGATGGAGGCAATAGCTTTAGGTAAAGGCTTATATCTAAAACCTTATAAAAAAGGATACGGATTGTTCACGACAAAAAACTTGTAATGCAGCTGCCAAACCGGGCTTTGTCAAATATCGATTTACAATCATACGCTAAACGTTTAAAAATTCCTAACTTTCGCGGCATTTTTATGAGAGATGATTTACCAAAACAGGTTCGAAATATAGAATGCGGTATTGTAAATTTGGATGATAAAACCAATCTTGGTACACATTGGGTGGCTTACATAAAACGGGGGGAAGATGCAATTTACTTTGACAGTTTTGGAGACTTAAAACCTCCAATAGAAATTGTGAAATATTTGACAAGTGGCAAAAATGGCAGCTGTCATCCTATTAAATATAATCACCAGGCATTTCAAACTTATGATTCTGTAAATTGTGGGCATTTATGTTTACAATTTTTGCACGATGCCATGTGTTAGCTTCCTACCAGTTTACTGCGAGAAAAACCTGTCCAGACCTGTCCAGACTTGTCAAGACTTGCAGATGTGGGGGAATGACGTCATCGTCTGAGGATGTACTTATAGTGTGGGAATTCTGAATTGTACACATTGGCATTATGATGCAGCAGCAACGATCCTATAAATATCGAATGCAGTTCAACCGCTTTACTAAAAATCTGGAGAAATTGAACAGAGGTATTGAAATATATTGTAAATTAAAAGATATTTCAAAGGAACTTTCTTGTTTGAAATTAAGCGAGCGGCAGCCAGACCTAAACTTGTTAATAACCCAGTTAATAACCCAGTTTAAACATGACTTGGTGTTGTACGACAAAGATCGCCAGAAGTAAAATCAACAAGCAGGTTCACTTTGATCCGATTGTTGAAATTTGTCAGAAAGAAGAAGAAGAGGAGGACGATGAACTTCCATACAATTACTGGCAGTTGTGTGCACTCGACAGGATGAGGTTTAAGAATAGAATAGATAAAATGTCTTTATTGTTAGAACCTATCTTAAATAAACAATTGCAATGTATACTGAATAAGGATGTAAAAGAAAAAATAAAACCTATTGTTTAATAAAAGTTGTTTTATTTCCAGTAAGATTCTTAGAGAAGGAAGAGGAGGAGAATGTAATTAAAATTAAAGGTATCTAGATGTTTTGTTTCAGTTCTAGTTAAACCGTCTACTATTAAACATGTCCTGGACGTTTACCTTATCTGGAAATGAATCTGTTCTCACAGCTCAGTATCCATCCATACATCTGGATCCGGAATCTGAATATGTTATAGGATTAATCAGTTTTGAAGCTTATAATACTATACCTAATATTGATTCGAATAATAATAAATTTCATTATACTGATATTGATGGCAAACAAGCTGTAATTGAAATACCTCACGGTTCATATGAAGTTGCCGATATAAGTCAATATATTAGACATGAACTGGGTATAGGTGTAACAAAGCCACCCTCCCCTCAAGCAGGTAGTGCTAATAATACTCTAGAAAAAAATATTGTGCAGCACCAAGCAGAACCTGTGCTACATATTAAGCCTAATAATAACACGCTCAGGAGTGAAATTAAATCGTCCTTAGCAATCGATTTTACTGCTAAAGATAGTATTGGACAGTTATTAGGGTTCAAACCTAAGAAATTGAAAGCTTATGGTAGATATATTTCCGATAATCCTGTAGATATATTCAAAGTTAATACTATATGTATTGATTGCAATATCGTAACTGGTACTTATCACAACAGCAATGCTGTACACAGAGTTCATCAATTTTTCCCTACAGATCCGCCAGGATTTAAGATTGTAGAAAATCCCTCTAACGTTATATATCTACCAATCAATACGAAAATTATTGATAACATTGTCATACAAATACTGGATCAAAACGGTAAATTGGTCAATTTCTGCGGAGAAGCCATCACGGTAAGGTTGCATCTCAAGAAACAAAATGGTGGTTAGATACAACTCTCAGCAGCAGCAGCCGCAGCAAACATATATTAGGGATGATCAGTTTGTTTCGAACATCAATAGGCTGCCTGCAGTCGATAGATTAACATCTGCCAATAAACTGTTTTTAAAATCTTTAGGTTTGAAGGTAACTGCTACTAGAAGTGACGGCGAGGGGGAAATCAAAAACAAAAAACATCTGGACTGTTATTAAATTAAATTTTGCTGTTAATATTCGAAAAATTTTAATATTCTGTAATATTAAGAGCGCTTGTTTTACATCAAATAAAAATGACGACTTCTGAAATACTAAACGTTACTGAAACAGCTTTTCAAGATAACTCGATTGTCTATGCGGAGAAACATACACATCAGCCCTATTCTTCTACAACATTTAATAATAACGATGAAATACGAATACCTATTTTACGTCAAGATGTGTACACTTTACCGTGCAACAGTGTTATATGTTTCGAAGGTAAATTGTTAAAGGATGCAGATAGTAAAGCTACTGCAACGGGATCATTTACAAATTTAGGCATATCTCACGTACTAGATGAAATTAGATATGAACTTAATGGTGTAGTGGTTGATCGTGTAAGAAATGTTGGTATAACTGCAACTATGAAAGCCTACGTGTCATATAATTCGACTCAAAGTATTCGCTTGGAGAATGCAGGTTGGACACCTACCAAAACATCTATTGACGGATTGGTCGATTCAAAAGGTATTTTTCAGATATTTGTGCCCTGCGAAATGTTGATGGGAGTTTTTGAAGACTTTAGAAAAATTTTACTAAACGTTCGACAAGAATTAGTACTTATTAGAAGCAATCAAGATTTAAATGCTGTTATTAATACGGTCGATGAAAAACTTAAAGTAGAATTAACAAAAGTCTATTGGAGAGTACCGCACATTTCGGTAGCTGATGTAAATCGTTTAAAATTACTAAAATACATTGAGCAAAGTAGTCAGTTGGAAATCAATTTTAGAAGTTGGGAATTACACGAGTATCCAGCATTACAACAGACAAAACGACACACTTGGGCAATAAAAAATGTTAATCAAGTAGAAACTCCGCGTCACATTATCGTAGGTTTCCAAACAGACCGAAAAAATAAAACTGTTAAAAATATGGCCCAATTTGATTCTTGCGATTTAAGAAATATTACACTTTATCTCAATTCCGAAAGATATCCCTATGATAATTTAAATCTGGAATTTGCCAGCAATCGATATGCGCAATTGTATGAAATGTTTGCAGGTTTTCAATCATCTTACTACGAGCATGACAATCAGCCTGTTCTTACGCCCGCACAATTCAAAAGTATAGCTCCGCTAGCCGTAATAGATTGTTCTAGACAAAATGAGTCATTAAAAGGTGGTGCTGTAGATATTCGACTTGAATTCGAAACCAATACTGATATACCGAAAAACACTTCAGCTTACGCATTGATTTTATTCGATCGAAAAGTGAAATATAATCCTTTTACCAGTGACATAAAAATAATTAGCTAGATACTAGTTCAACTAGTTGCAGATTTATTGTTCTTTCGACAACATTAGCTATGAAATTTATAGATATTCAAGGCTTTCAATATAAAAATAGCAACTTTATTTGCAAAGAAATAGCTGTATATGATAGTGATACAAATGTTACAATCCATCGGATAGTAGAACCGCCGATACCGTACGAACATCTTTCAAATTCTCTAAAAGATTAAGTGATTTGGCTTACAACTAATTTGCACGGGTTAGAATGGAGCAATAATAATCAGCATGTCACAATACTTTACGAAAAATTGTCTCTGTACATAGGAGAGATCATACAAAGCGGTGATTCCATATTTCTCAAAGGGTTAGATAAAAGAAGATGGTTTAAAAAAATGCTGATCGAAGAACAAAGTGATAATGTAAAATTTGTCGATTTACCAGCTTGCCCAAATATAAAACAATTAAAAATCTTGTATAATTATATTAATTTTTGTTCTCATCATATTGGTACACGGGTTCAATGTGCCATACAAAATGTTCACATTTTGCACAAGTGGTATAATCAAAACCATTAATCGCAGTCTGCTGTCTACTTGTTCAGACATGTTCAGATTTGTTCAGACCTGTTATAGCATACGCAAGCACTTCCTGCAGCCGGTGTAAGGTAGGGGAGAATATTATATATAAGAATACTAATCATAGAAACATTAGTTTTACGATAACAATGATGTCGAAAGCTTTTACCGAAGACTGCTTCTCCTAGCTGTCTACCTGTCTACCAGTCTACCTGTCTAGCTGTCTACCTGTCTACCTGTCTAGCTGTCTAGCTGTCTACCTGTCTAGCTGTCTACCTGTCTAGCTGTCTAGCTGTCTAGCTGTCTACCCGTCTACCGCTTACATACTTGCGCCGATAATGAAATCGAATGTAGCGACAGAACTTATTAAAACTAAAAATATTATAAGACAGAAAGTTCGAGCTCTTAAGGAGGGTAAGTTGGTGGAACAATAGCTCCTCGGTAAATTTTTTAAACCTGTTACCGAACAAATGCAAAGTGTTGCAAAAGTGATAAATAAAAAAGAGAATCTCCCATCTTCAAAACTAGAATTATTTACACCAAAACCGGTTGATGAAGTATTGTGCGAAACCGCCGAAGATGATTCTAATACGACTATAGCAAACAAATTTCAATCGTCTACCAACATAGAACCGCAAGCTATAAGTTCTTTCTTAGAACAGTATGATAAACTTCCTAGGAAATATGTAAGCAATTATCCTATAGAAAGACCAAATCTAGGGAGGTATGGAATTAGATATGATTTTGACAAAAACTAATTTTATTTAGGTGGAGATGAGCTAGATATAAAGGGTTCTGATATAATTGTAAAAAATGTTCGCTATGAAGGTACGCCTGGTTTGTACGAATTACTATTTAAAAACGATCCTCAAATAACTCCAACGTCGACAGATAGAGCAAATTATAATGATATCATAAACAGAACAGGTGCGGCGCATAGAAATTTTGATAAAAATGTGCAGAAGCTAGGTTTCAACCAAACGAAATACAAGAAATTTATAAAATCTAACCTGTCATCATCACCCTCGTCTTCATCAGTGCCATTAAGAGCTAAAAAGCGTTCTGGTAAAGGTATGCAGCAAATGTATAAACAAGTTAGCAATAAACCGATGGATTATGTTTACTGGGATGATCCGAATGAGTTAGTCGATCGATTAAAGTTCTTACTGTATGCCTCTCAAGCATCCGGTCACACAAATCATAGAAATGAAATTGTTAGTATAATAGAAGAGTTAAAAGAGGCGGGAATCATTGAATAAAGTCAGTTCGACAATGTCGAGAGATAAGTTCGGTCGTCACATTCAGCACAGAAATCTATACTTTTACGATGACTGTGAATATTTTAATCTTTAGCATAAACGATTAGCCAATCTTCTATTGGAAGAGGATGCTGTCAACAAGACCCTTCTTAACAAAGAACTTAATAAGATTATTTACCGACTTTCCAAACACCAAAACTCTGCTAGTACAAATATAGAAATAGCAAATGAAATTATTGCAGACATTCAAGCTGAAATTGATCAACTCTACTTTTCTCTAAAACTAACTAAACCTCCGCCTATACCTTCAGTTAGTGAAACTGTCTCATTTAGAGAGGTTCAAAATGACCCGGAAGAAAATAAACAGTTCGATTAAGGCTCAAATAGTAGACGAGTTGCATAAGCCTGCACGAATAAATTTTCGAAGACGTCGTGTAATAGTAAAAGAATTGGATGATCTTCATCAGGCCGATTTAGTAGAAATGATACCATACTCTAAAGTAAATAAAGGTTATTGATATATTTTAGTAATTATAGATGTATTTTCAAAATATGTTTGGTTAGAGCATATAAAAACCAAAACCTCTAAGGAAGTTACTAGTGCAACTGAAAAAATACTATCTGAAAGCGGTAGAATTCCGAAGAACTTGCAGACAGATCAGGGTAAAGAGTTTTTCAATAAAGATTTTCAAACACTAATGAATAAATATAAAATTAACCATTTCTCAACATTTAGTTCAAAAAAAGCGTGTGTCGTTGAAAGAGTAAATCGTACACTTAAATCTATTATGTGGAAGATGTTTAGTTTGCAAGGTTCATACAAATGGCTTTCTCTATTATCTCAAGTCAGTCACACCTACAAACATAAAAAACATAGTACAATTGGTAAAAGACCGGTTGATGTGAATAAGAGTAATGAGAAGGAAATTCTCAATCAAGCCTATAATCATATAAAAATGACCAATTTAAGTAATGTAAAATTTAAGGTTGGCGATCCTGTGCGAATTAGCAAATATCGAACAATATTCGATAAAGGATATACTCCCAACTGGACTAATGAAATATTCACAATCGATCAAGTTAAATTAACTAATCCTATTACCTATCTAATAAAAGATGCTTCCAATCGGTCTATTCAAGGATGTTTCTACGATCTTGAGCTTCAAAAAGTTAAATATCCAGACATACATCTCGTTGAACGTGTAATAAAACGAAAACGTAACAAAGTGTTTGTAAAATGGCTTGGATTTTCAAATCAGCACAATAGCTGGATTGATGCTAAAAATATTGTCTAAATTACCACGTTGTGATGACTCATCACTTAATTTTCATCGGTGCTATATAAACCTGATGTGCTGTAGTATTTTTATCATTCTCCTGTACACGTTCCTTCCAAAAACATGGCAGATTTCAACCAGAAACTTTGCAACTTAAATGAGGTTAAAGAGTGGGGAAATGTACGAGATTTGAAGATTGACGAAAAATATCTAATAATAAATGTGTATCGATGTCCGACTAAATACGGCAATAAAGTGGCGGTGGAATTGGACAACTTCAGATTCATTTTACCAGCACGCTATGATTGCCTAACAGATGCTGACTTGCAACAATTAGGAAAACGTCGCTACAATATCATCTCGGGTGGCAAGTGTGGGAGCAGCACGAAACTGGTCTTCGAGGAAATCGTTCAGACAGAGATGACATCCGTAGCACAATAATTAGCTGATATGTATTTATAGTAATTTTTATACATGTATGTTTTAGGTAAATAAATACAAGTATATTTACATTGTTGTTTTATTACACCATTGTGCTCGATTACAGAAACATGCCAGGTTGGCCGAGTGGTCTAAGGCGCCAGATTTAAGCTCTGGTTCCCTAAGGGAAGCGTGGGTTCGAACCCCACACCTGGTAATTCTTTTTTTTTGTCTAACAGACAACAGTACTTGACAAATTTATTTCAAGATTATTTTTGCAGATCAGCACATTTTAATCTCTAGACTCATTAACTGTATTAGCAAAAACTTCCAACTGTGCTGATTTTTCTTAAACAATGGGTTTCTTTGTTTGAATTTTTTGCAGATCAACACATTTTTAATCTCCAGACAACAATAGCTTCATTGTTCTCGAATTTAGTGCTGATTTTAAAACAATGGATGCCATTGTTCAACAACATTCTGCAAGAATAGACATGTCGGTCGAGCCTGAGAAAATTTTGATAAGCGTAACAATAGCTTCAGATTTACTGATAACATCCTGCAAGAATAGACATGTCTGCATCCCAGACGCTCGAGCGTGGGAAAATTTCAAAAACTACACTTTTAACCCAAAAAATTCCCGGAAGTGGCCGAGGTCAATAACCCCGACTAGGCCACGCCCACCGGCTAGGCCTGTGACCTTGACTTTGGCCAAAAAATTCCCGGCGACTAGGCCACGCCCACCGGCTAGGCCTGTGACCTTGACCTCGGCTAGGCCCGTGATCTTGAAAAAAGTTCAAGGTCAAATGTGAGCCAGAACGCCCCTAGGTACACTACTCCCGTGTGTTCAGTGCCTAATACTTCAAAATAAATTTCCAGCAGAAGAGATTAAAATCAGAATAGAAAAACATAGAAGTCAGTTTTGAAAAAAACACGTGTAAATAGATAATTTAAAATTGGGGTTGGATTAGCTTAATCCATTCACGATGTTTCCTTCTCCCAAGAGGCTATGTTAGAGTGACAATTTTGTGGTAGTAGTAAAATAAACCAACTTTATGTACCGTAAAACTCCCTAATTACGGACGATTTCGGGAAATATTTGAATATAATTTAAGAAATATAATAAACCCGCTTTTTTGGGCAAGGGCAGGTTTGCTAGTGGTTGAAAATTCTTGGAAATAAGAGGAAAGCAATAATTTATTTGATGTTTTAATAATAAAAAAGAAAATTAACTAACTGTTTGTAATTGGGGCTAAATTTACCTAATTTCGGACACTACCGTTTTATATGAATTTTAACGTTACACCTGCCATTTCGGACACTTAAGGTTATGTATCTGTAATTACGGACACTCTAGAGGTTTTTAAAAAAAATCCGCAGATTTTACACGTAGGTATACATAGATATGTATGAATGACCATATTTTAATTTTTATAGATATACTTTCATGGCACACATTAAGGCACTTGGTTACATTTTGATTAATATAATAACTTAAAACAGTACTCTTTACATACATAGGTAGGTAACATAAACATTCGAAGAGATGTAGAAGCTCAAATAAGAAATACCTAATAATAATATTATATGAGGATCAATCTGATTTTAATAAAGTTCGTAGTCTTCAGTTAAGTTAAAAGTGTATCTGCCCCTGTGAACAGTTGGGGCTATCAGTACTGCGCAGACTTGATCTTTAGTGATATTATTTAGATCTTCAATATCGGGAAAAATGAAAAAGTTGCCTCTTTTCCTTAAACAGCTGCACCTTGTATTTAGTAGAATTTATGTCAATTGTTATTATTTTAGCAATGTACTTTTTGATGGTTTCTTTTTTTGAGTTTTCATTATAAATGAATTTACATATAATGTATTTTCCAATTTTTAAATCTATGTCGTGACTTAGTTGTGATTGATTTTCCCCAGGAAGTGACTCTTCCTCTTCAATTTCGTGCTCCAACTCATTTTCTGTGTGTACTTGTGTGTTTTCTATATTGTCTTCCCTGGCTGACAGTTGAATGTCGGTTGCACATATTGCTTTGACTAGAGGGACACTCAATTTCTTTCGGCGCTGACGTTGTGATTTAGTGTCACTTTGTCTTGCTTCTTGCAAATGATTTTCAAAAGCTAGACGCCACTCTGGGCCATTTTCTTCTTCACTGTTCCGCGTGCTTGATGGTAAACGTTTTAGAACCTGGCTTGCATCTACATTAGGGATTATGCCGCATGCTTTAAAGCCAGCTATTATATTGTCAGACTCCGTTTGCGCCATTGATTTTAAAGTGTTGTCAAGCAATAGTGGCAAGTATTCTTTAATCAGATTACCCCTATGGCGTTTCTTCCACTCAATGAGCGTCTTTTTCCACGCCATTTTTAACAGTCTAAAGTATGCCACATCAAGTGGCTGGCAAAGATGCGTAGCATTTGACGGTAATAGGACAAATCTTATGTTTTTCTCGTGGCATAGATTAATAATATTTACAGATAGATGACTACCAAGGTTGTCACCTATTAGTACCTTTGGCCCAGACAACTTCTCAAAATATTGGAATGCAACGTGTTCAAACCAGTTTGTTTTCAAATACATAAACGTTAAACCACCCGCTTGCTGTTCTGTTATACAGGGCTTCTGGCGGTCGATTTGCTGTCCACGTGTCTTGCAGGTGCTGGGACTTATACACGATATAGACTGGCAAGCGTTTTCCGTCGGCTGACGCAGCGAACATAACGTAAGTACTACTTTTCGAGTGATTTAACACCCTATCCGCGTGTTTGCTACCACGGTGCACAAAAACTTTTTCTTGTCCAGGGTCATCGACCATGTTTGTCTCGTCATAATTGACGATATTAGAATGGGGGACATCTTTTAAGGTGATACTTAATTCCGCAAAGAAATTTTCTATTATCTTGAAACAGCCGCCCTCTGGCGCTTAATATTTTGCGATAATCAGGCCGATAGGTAACACACGACTGTGGCGTTTTAAAAATCCCTGCATCCATTTATAACCAGGCATATTTTGTTTGAACCGTTTCTCCACTTTGTCTAAATATCTCTTTATCACATATTTAACATCAGCGGGTGTTAGGGGTTATCCCCAATTAGCTGCAATTGTTAGACAAGTAACGATATCGTTTTTGTCACGGTCCGAAAATACTTTAGGTCGACCAGCTTTTTCCGAAAAATACTTCCCCTTACATTTATCAATCAATGTAGATTTTGCAATGCCGTATTTTTCAGAGGCTTCTCGAACGAACAATTTATCCGTAGCGACATCCTGCAAAACCCTCTTAAGCTCATTTTCGTTTAGTTTCTGATACTTTCCTTTTTTTCGAGGCGCCATTAATACAGACCCTTATAAATTGATGTTGTCGTTAATATACTATTGAATTACTTTCCTACCACTGTACCCTAGCTATATTATTAACTTTCAGTCAAACATTATAGATAGATTACGCTTACCAGAAAGAAGTTTAAACAGCTTCACTTTAAAGCAGAAACGCAGACGTGACGACATTCAGCCATTACTGCGCGGGAAACCGACTAATCTTAGTAGTGGTGGTATTTGTAGCAAACTGTAACCTTCTATGCCAACATAGCACCTTCCATTTCGAACTTACACTTTTAGATAATAGATGGCATATTTTTATATTACCGAAGGTAAAAGATGTCCGGAATAAGAGACACGTCGGTAATTATGGCAATCTACGGTACTGTTATTGAAAACTGGTGTTTATGTTCTTTATGAAACGATAAAAAGAACCCTACGTCCTCAAAGTGTTACCGTCTAGTGGTTGAATTAGAAAAACGAGCAAAATCTGGCTATAAAAAGCATTTGAAAATATGTAATCAAAATGCTCATTCTATATGCAGTCATGTATCGTACCACAAAATAATCGATGATGACAGGGCCGCAGATTTCAATATGAATGACTATATAGAATACCCTGATAGTGGTAATTCAGAAACGTCGTCTTTTAGTTCAGTAGATAATATCGCAGTATCAGTAATTTTAGAAACTGATAAGATCTTTGATGAGCCATTGTCGGAAAAAATTATAGTGGGTACAAAATGTTTTATATGACTATTCGGTTTTTCAACATCATAACACAGCATAGACTTAATTTTTGAATTGCATTTATTCTGTTTGTTTTGTTCTAAAAAAGAAGAGGAGAACAAAAGGTAGTGCAAATATTGTGAAAATGATATAGCCACCAAAAACTTTATGAGACATTTGAAAAAAAATCATAAAGCAGAAGATGAAGTGTAGAACATTTTGAAATTACCAAAGAATAGTAAAGAGAGACAACGTTTGCGTTATTCAGGAAAGTCAACAATTATGACCTCTGTATAAATGGATTAACTAGACCTAACTGCAAGATAATTAAAAAATCAAATAAAATTAAGCTTACCTATTACTTTTGTACATATTGTAAAGGGCTGTTCCTTAAGGAGTACTTAAAACATCATGCAAAAGCATGTTTCGTTCATTGCTTGTGCGATTGACCCAATTTATGTAATTTCCAAATTAAATGTTAAATAACAGGTAAAATCTTTTTGTTTGTGTTGTTTGTTTGCTTGTAATAAACAAGGCCTAAGCATGCAAAGTACCGGGTACCTTAGACACCGATTGCTGTGGTCATATGGTTAAAGTCCTACTTAGAATTTTGCCGAAACTAAGGGGTTCAGACCATAGCAAGCAATCTTTTGATTTTTTAATAGTTTAAGATTATATACCCACTACTCTATTATTTCCTTTATGATTCAAGATAAAAAATCATCAAATTCACAAGTCACAAGCTTTCATTTTTCTCCAATCTGCCAATAGTAATCAGTTTTAACATGAATATTAATCTCTCTATAATATACACGAGGCTTTTCTTATCTGAATAAACTTATTCTCAATTTACTCATGTTGCTTGAGCTTAACTATGCAACTAGGAACATCGCTAAAATGTTATGTGGTAAATTAATGCAATTAATTGTAAAGGAAAGCAAAGGCTATATGATCATTAAATTAAAAAAAAACACTGCGTCAAGACATATATATATATATATATATATACAGTGTCCGCCAAAAAGTCGGCATAATATGGAAACAATTTTTAATTTTGATTTTTCAAAAAAACTTTTTACGTCAATAATTTGTGCTTGTCTAAAAACTTATTTGGCTTGTATCATATATACCGAGTGATTTTTACTTATTTAGAAAATGGAGTTTTTTGAAATTGTCAAAATCATGAAAGTGCTGTTTTTCGGAAATTAAGTAAGATTTCAATGAGATTTTTTTAGATTGTGAAAGCCAGAAAGCACCTATTTTTTTAGCTTTAGTTAAAAATGAATTTTTCAATTTTTTAAATATTTTTCAAAATTTCACATACCAAGACTTAATATTAAAATTCCATTTTTTTTGTCAAGATTAAAAATTTATAATTGGAAAAAATAATATAAAATGTTAATTACTTCTCTAGATTTTTTATTATTTACCGCAAAGTAGTATGTTTGCATAATTTCTAGGTTTTCTAGGCAAGGCGCTTTTTAGGAGAAATATTTTTCAGTCCTAATTAACATCTATTTAAATGGCTTCAAGAAACTCTAATCTAGCTCTGTTAATGAAATACTGTTACAAAAATCCTGTAAATGTTCTTTTACAATTGTCCAAATGAGGAGATTTTTCTTTATCCATTTTACATGTTCTAAAAAGTGAGTAAAGACCTTTACAGCTTTTTTCAATACAATGATTTGTTCTGGAGGAGCACTCTTTAAACACTAAATACACTTGTTAAGATGCACACATTATGACAGCTATTTTCATAGAAAATGAGTCTTCAATTTATGATTTTCAGCTGTTTGGATCTGATTGGCGGTTTGATTATTTACACAAATGGTAAATTTTTCGATAACTTTTATTCCGCCGTTGCAGCTGAAATTTTTTAAAAGTGAGTTAGCAGTTCATCACTTCCGTAATGTACAAGCTAAGCAGATTTTTACTGTACCAAGTAAAATCAATCATATATGGAAGGTGTTGCTCAATCCTAGATCTTACTGGTTTATTTCAAGATTTCAGTTTACAACGCTTTGTTAATCAAATGTTAAATTGTTAATACAAACGACTAAATTCATTAGTGTTACACATGACCAATACTGCACATATTTATTATTACTTATTACTATTAAACCTACTGTTAGCATTTAATAAATTCGAAAAAACTAAATTTGCTAAATACAATGTAGATAATATAAAGCTTTATTCATTATACCGATCGACCCATAATTAAATATAACAGCAATGAGATAGCTTGAACAAAAACAAACAGAATGCTTGAGTAAGAAAGAGACCAACATAAATAGTAATTTATTATACAATACGATAAAGTTAAAATTTTATCCACGAGTGAATCGTTTAACTTCGAGACATTAATGATTCAACAGTAGATAGTAATAACTTTATTGTAGTGTATAATACAATTTTTTTTATAGCAAGAACTTTAACAATTTCTAAATAAAAAAAAGAAAGTCAATCGCATTTTAAAACCTCAGTGGTTAGATTGGGTTGCTAAGATAATACAAAGCTGTAATATTTAATTTAAATAAAAGTTAAAAAATCAAATTACTTTTTTCTACCCTTGATGTTAAAGTAACAACTGACTTTTTGTTTTGAGTTGATTGAAGCACACTTTTCACATTTGCTATAGAAAAAAAGTAATTATTTGTATAAGATAATCCCATTATTACTAAGAGAGCATAAAAGGGCTAGCCGTGCAGTTTGTTATCTGGAATTTAGGCGCCAACGAGAAAACAATAAATCCATAGTGTGCAATAATTCGATAAAAGAACCGCGAAGTGATTACTTGCTCCCGGAAGGCTACAGGTGAGATGTGATCCACCACCACACCCTGCCATGACAAACAAAACCAGATAAATAAAATTAACTTTTATTTTCCAAATTCTAAATAATGAGTAGTTTTGGAACAAACATTATTAAAACTATTGAAGATGGCGTAGACAATTCCATTATGTAAGTAATCAGCCGTATATTCTGTGTAAGATTTTAATATTGGCAAAATTTTTACTAATTCAATTCAAACATCAATTGATGACTAGGTCACAGTATAAATTATTATTAAATAAAATCCCTCGCCTTAGTTTTGTACCCTTCTTTGAGATTAATCTATTTTTCACCATATTTACGGACGTTTTACGGACGTTTTCGTTGCTTAGTAAAAAATCCCATAAATTTTGCACTTGGGATATAATAAGTAATTATTTTCTTCATACGTCTAGCAATCATATACACCGAGCAAAACCGCAATAACTTGATAAAATCGTTCAAAATGCACAGTGTGCAATAATTTGTTAAAAATCCACGCAAGCATGAGCTTGCTCTAGGAAAGTGATAGGCGACAGGTGGGCCATGATCACACTGCCGTCATTGTATTTTACAAATTTCAAACAAAATTATGAGTAGTTTTGGAACAAAGATCATTAAAAATATTGAAGATGCTGTAGAAACCGTATACTTTCGTGCAAGATTTTAATATCGACAAAATGTTTACTAATCTTACCAAAACATCCCTAACTAACTCGAGCAAGGTATTAATTATTATTAAAGTATATCTCGCAACTGCATCTTGAGCTCTCATTTGAAAATAATTGATATTTTAACCGGTTTTATGGATGTCTTCGTTGCTTAGTAAAAAATAGCAATTTTTTTATAAAAACTTAAGATAGAATAAGTAATTTCATTAAATTAACTGAATCACAAGTCTAGTTTATGTAATATCTTTGAGGAGCGCAGCGACGCCTCTGCTTGTAAGGATATTAATTGTTCTTAATGATAACATAAGGCGTAGCGTATCACTTGCACGATTCCTGTGCATTTTAAAACCTAGCAAGATATTAATTTGACTAATATAAGCCCATTATTACTAAATACACAATACGCAAAGGGGCCGGCCAGCAATTTGTTGTCCGGCATTTAGGTGCAAACGCGGCCGGCACCACAGAATTTGGAATGGTGTCGGGCTTACTAGCGCATGCTTAAAATAGTTAAATATATAAATGGGCCCCATAGAGGACAATTTCTATATCTGTAATTCACAGGGACACGTTTATACCTCAAATCTGTATTTCTTAGAAATCTTTACCCTTCTGTGAATTCCTCCAGTGGTGTTATGCAATGAGAGAAAAATGTGTAACCTATTCTCTTCTTTCTTTCATAGGCCGGTATCATCAGCGGCCCGAAGACCTATCGGGCTCAATAATCTAACGTTTATAAGTACATATATATATATATATATATATATATATATATATATATATACATACAAATGTGTGCTTTTGAGCCAGGCTATATATCGATTAGTATACACTTGTGCATTTTTGCGGCTGCATATATAGTGCTATACGGCGTAATGAGCCAGACTGCTGGCAAAAACCCAGAACTAAAAGGTTCTTGCAGCAGCTGGATACTGCGTTCGGCTAAACAAAAGTTTATGGCAATATAGTCACGACTGTATACACGACTGTTTGCAGAGATGTCACTTTTGAAATTTTGCAGAGACACTTTTTTAACTAAAATTTAGTAATGATTTAATGATTCTTGAGCCGATCAGTGTCGCACGTTATGCGCTTTACGGCTAGGGAAACTTAGGTATATACGTTACGCACGTCATAAAAATGAGTACAATAGCAATAAAAATATATGTTTATTTTATAATTACTACACAACGTTGACTGGGTTGTAAAAACTTATTCCGACATCGTAAGTTTGGGCAGAAATGTAATATTTTGTCATGTTAACATTCCTCGTTAATGAACATTAGTTATTACATGCACTTCACACATTAATTGAAATGACAATGCATTGAATGAATTCATAGCTCTAAAGTATGCAGTTTGGCTTTGATAAATAGAAGCTGAAGTATCGAACACGGAAATTTTCAGTATGCAGCCAAACGTATTTTAAAAAAAACTTTCTGTTAGCTGTCTTTCACATTGTTTTAAGTTGCATCGTTCGGCATGCGAGATTCGTAATATTTACATTATATAACGCAATCAAAATTATGACAAAACCACGAAAATAAAATACTATACTTGTTATACTATACCGGTTAATGACTTAAAATCCCTAAAGAAATTTACTTGTAATCTGCCATATTTTAGGGAAAATGTCGGTAAATAAATCAGATATTTTAATGCATAATAAAAAATACTGATAATTATAGAGAGTCTAATTGTTTCTTCAGGGGAAATTAAGTGGACTGTATGTTGTTGATTAAAACCCTGATCACTTGTTTATTTGTTTAATAATTATTGGTAATTAGGACAGTTTACAGTTTACTTAAATGGGTGCAGCGATGCTTGGTGTGACCGGCCGCTGCCAGCGTAGCGGAAGAAGGGCGTTGAGTGCCGCAAACCGGCGAAATACTGCTCGAGTCATACGCATGCAGCCGGAAACAGCAAATACGCGCGGGAATACAAATTCAAAATAAATTCAAAAATATGGTCTGGCCACAACATAAAAACCACCTTGAAACGATAAGGCGTTTCAACAAAAATATAACAAAGATCATAGCAAATAACAATTAACAAAACATGTACTATAGTAAATAGATTAATGAAAGAACATTGACACACATTTCACATTTTTATAACTTAAACGTGAATCCAGCTAGTGTCCTTTTTATTGTAATGGAAGCGGACAAAGCTTTGCAAACGAGCGTTGAATAGTTCCAGAGGGAGTGAGCACTGTGGCCACTCGGTTGAGGCCATCTTTTCCAGAATGGACCTTCGTGACGCGTCCAAGGCGCCATAGGAGGGGAGGTATGCCATCTTCTTTGACCAAGACGAGTTGTTGGGCTTGAAGCACACCATTGTTCTTGCGCCACTTGACGCGATTTTGCAGCTCGCTAATGTATTCGAGATGCCATCGCTTCCAGAAGTTTTGATGAATCTGCTTCACTCGTTCGTATTGCTGGAGCCGGTTCTCAGGCGTAGTTGTTACGTCAGCCTCGCGAGTCGCAGTGAGAGGGCGTCCAACCAGAAAATGAGCAGGAGTTAGACAGGAAAAATCATTGGGGTCCGAAGACAGAGGAGAGAGTGGTCGTGAATTTAAGTTCGATTCAATTTGAGACAAAAGAGTGTACAACTCTTCAAATGTTAGCAACGCGTTTCCCGCCACTCTCCTCAAATGATGTTTTATACTTTTTACACCGGCTTCCCACAAACCACCAAAGTGAGAGGAATGCGGTGGTATGAAATGCCATTCTATACCAAAATCTTGAGCTAATTGAGACAATTCTTTATTATTTTTACGAATGAATTTAATCATGTCTTTCAGTTTTGAATTGGCACCAACATAGTTTGTACCATTGTCTGAGTAAATTTTACTCGGTTTGCCTCTGCGAGAAACAAAACGTTTAAACGCCAATAAAAAACAATTGTTAGTCAAATCTGAAACTAGTTCTATATGAACTGCTTTTGTTGCAAAACAAATGAAAACACAAATATAGCATTTTGAGGTTTTGCTACCTCGTCTTTTTCTATCTTTGAGTAATAAGGGACCAGCATAATCTGTGCCCACAATCGCGAAAGGGGAACTCTGAGAAACTCTATCTTCAGGCAAATTACCCATCACAGGATTGATTTCTCTGGGAGAAGCTCGAAAGCACCTCACGCAATCATGCACAACTTTTTAGCTAGATTTCTACCGTTAGTAGGCCAAAATGTCTCGCGTATGGTAAATAGCAAAAGTTGAGGGCCCGCATGAAACAAACGTTTATTTTCATGCTCGAATATCAGTTTTGACAAACGATGATTTCCCGAAATAAGAAAGGGATGCTTTTTGTTAAACTCAAAGTCAGAATTTTGAATTCTCCCACCAACACGAATTAAATTATTTTTATCTACAAATGGAGAAAGGCTCAAGACACTACTTGATGAAGGAATTTCCCTTTTTTCCTTAAACAAATTATACTCATTTGGAAACGATTTGCGTTGGGATATTTTTACTAAACACAAAAGAGCTTCATCGATTTCTTTTCTTGTCAGCGAACCCGTACGCTTTTTCGTGGGGTTAAGGCAATTATGCTTGAATCTTAAACAAAATGCAATTATTCCTTTTAGAGTATTTAAGTTTGAGTAATTTTCAAATTGAAATCTTTCAACATTTGATGACGCGAACACTTGAGCATTCTTCTTCAATTCAGGAAGCTTTTTAGGAGCTTTAGGAGCTTGATTCAATTTAGGCCATCGATGCTGAGAAAAACACAGAAAGTCAGGCCCATTCCACCATAATTCATTTTCTTGAATTTGAGAAGGAGGTACTCCTCTCGACAGCAAATCTGCAGAAATGACATTGGTAGGAACATGCAACCAGAAAAATGTACTGGTCAGAGATTGAATTTCAGCGACACGATGTGATACAAATGTCTTTAACAAGTTAGGTTGAGTTTTAAGCCAACCAAGTACCACTGTAGAGTCTGTCTACAAGTACACGTTTTTGGGTTTGAAACTTAAGGACTTTAAAACATTGTCTACTAGGCGACTTAAGGTTAAGGCACCAGACAGTTCCAACTTTGGAATCGTTATTGTTTTCAATGGGGCTACCTTGCCCTTTGAACATAAAAGACGACAAGATACTATATCATTTTGAGAAACATAGCGAACATAAACACAACTGCCATACGCAAGGGTACTTGCATCGCAAAATCCATGTATGTCTACATATTTCGGATTTTCACACATAACATGTCTAGAAATTTTCACAGTGCTTAGTTTGACAAGTTCGGAACGGAATTGAACCCATTTTTGATGGATATCGGAGGGGACGCTTTCATCCCAGTCCAAACGTTGCAACCACAACTGTTGCATAATCATTTTTGCGACCACCGTGACAGGCGCGAGAAGACCGAGTGGATCGAAAACTTGAGACAATTCAGAAAGAATTATTCGCTTAGTCACTTTTTCAAGCGGACTTCGAGAAATTGAATAAACTAACTGATCTGATTGAAAAACCCATGCTATTCCAAGCGTTTTTGTACATTCGCTTGATCCAAGGTTCAAGAGGTGTTAATGAATATATTCAGGATTTACATCCTTTAAGACACGAGAATCATTTGAGATCCATTTTCTCAATGGAAAACAACCAGAGTTCAAGATATCAGTTATGCTCATGCAAATCTCCTGCGCTTCTGCAAGCGAGTTTGCACCAGCAAGCAAATCATCGACATAAAAATTATTCAATATAATTTCAGAAATTTTAGGATGTGTATCCTTGCAATCATAACCTAATTGGGATAGGCTACGTATTGCCAAAAAGGACGCCGAAGCGGTACCATAAACCAATCGATTCATGTCGTAAGTCTTGACCTTCTCGTTCGGATAGGGTGTCCACAAAATTCTTTGTAAGTATCTTTGCAAGGGACAAACTACTACCTGCCTGTACATTTTTTCAATGTCAGCAGGGAAAACATAAGTATATGACCGAAAGTCAATTAAAATTGAAATTAAATCACGTTGTATGACAGGCCCTACCATTTGAAGGTCATTAAGTGCATAACCTGTATCTGTAGCTGCTGAGCCATTGAAAACAACTCTCAGCTTGGTACTGACTTTGTCTTCACGAATTACACCATGATGCGGAAGAAAATAAGAATTTGCGGTGTCATCCTTTTCTGAAAGAGTCATGTGACTTAACTCAGCATATTCATGCATAAATTGTGAGTACCTATCACGCAATACGTCATCATTCTTAAACCGTTTTTCAAGTGAAATTAAACATTTTTCGGCTTGATTATAAGAATCGCCCAACTTTGAAGGAGATTCTTTCAAAGGAATCTTAACAATGAATCTACCATAGCTATCGCGTGTAGTATTTCTCACGAAATAATTTTCACATTCATTTTCCTCGACGGAAAAAGCCTTTTTCATAAAAATTTCCTCCATTTGCCAGAACTTGGCAATCTGATCTTCAACATTTACAGAAGAATAAGTGAAGTTGCATTTTACCTCATTTGAGGTCATTGACGGATAGCCCACATGACCACTTACAATCCAACCAAAACGTGTTTTTTGTAATTTAGGTTGACCTTTACCGAGTGAAATTTGCCCTACGCACAACAAATCATAGAAACATGAGGCACCTATAAGAATGTCGATCTCAGCTGGCTTCTGGAAATTAGAATCAGCTAGATAAATGTTTGAAGGAATTTTCAAATGAGAAATATTCAAAGGACTATTTGGAATAGCGCCCGTAATTGTAGGTATAATCAAACAACAAATATCAACATTAAACTTGGAATGTGCCGCCATTAACTTGACTGTACACTTCGATTTAACTTGGGATAGCAAATTTGCCAAACCCATCACATTAATTTCAACTTTGTTCCTTTTTAGACCTAGCCGCTGAGCGCATTTTTCGGTTACAAAATTACTTTGACTTCCCGAATCCAATAGAATTCTTCCATGATGAATTTTACCATGAGAATCACGTGCATTTACAATAGCGGTTGACAAAAGAACATTTGTATTATTTGAAACAAACGAAGATATTATTTCAGATTTTTGAACATTGTTTTCATTGTTAGAAACATTTGAATCAGTTTCCTTTTCAAGGTGCAATAACGTGTTATGTTTTGCTTTACAATTTCGGCATCTGTAAGATGATTTACAATCCTTTTTGATGTGGCCTTTAGTTAAACAGTTTGTGCACAAGCCATTGCCCTTTGACTTGGCAATGCGGTTATCTACACTTAGATTTTTGAACTCATCTCACTTATAAATTAAGTAAGAACCCTTACAATAATTACAAGAAATTTGTAAAGAAATTAATGACCTTGAATGCGTTTCCTTACGACTATTCAACTTAGAACTTTTTTCATCAATTGTTTCCAAGAAAGATGCTTTCTTTTCAAGAAAATCAATTAAGTCCTCTAAGGATGGAACCATGTTATGTCCATTTGAGCTTTCAAATTCTCGCGTGGTCGTAGGATCTAACTTTGAATAAAGGAGATGAACTAGAAGTGTGTTTCTTTGTTCGCTTGGATCTATGAGTGCGTAAAAAAATCTCAAATTTTTATTAAACGGGTCAATTAAGGCGGCTAAGGAGAGCTGAGAAAAATGTACGTTGCCCCTACACAAAATATATACAGGCAACTTATAATACATCAGTTTGAAACCCACGCTCGACCCTAAGGAATGTTAATGACGTCAGTAATCTTCTTTAAACCTACTTACAGTACTTATCCCTTGAGTCACTTTTGTGTGTAGGTACACAAAGAAAGTGGTTGTATGACTAAACAGACAAGTTTTGAATTAATATTATTTACGTTATGAACCTGATGTAAAATTTCATTTTATTCTTTACTTAGTTTTATTAAATCATTTTAGGTGCCATGGCTTCTTATCAATAATAAAAATTACTTTATGTATTTGTGATTTCATATATTTAAGGATGGTGACCATTTGCATAATTACCGTAATTTAGAAATTACGCATAAACCTAATGAGTTTTTTTCAAATAGACCAATTAGAGTAATGTAAATAATAAATCTCACATTAAACCAACAACATTCCACACAGAATAAATTGTAAATTTAGTCATCGTTTATTTGTTAATAACTAGAAATTACAAATTACACAGGAACCCTAATGAGTTTACTGAAGGGGGGATTATTAGGGGAATGTGCATAATAAATAGCGAATTATCATTACTCTTTTGCTAGTTACGTACTTGCGTTCGTTTTTGACGAAAGTGACAGTATTTACTAGTGCTTTTATAGTGTTGTATTAGTGCATTTTGCTTTTACATTTGTAATTTATAATGGTAAAAGGGAAGTATCGAATATCTCAGCCAAGAAGAAGTAAAAAAGTGCTTATGAAACAAGTTGCTGCAGCTTAAGTATATGTATAACTTGTTTGAATTTTTGTTTTTTTAAAGAAAAAACTCAAGAACATAAATATATATATACACGGTGTTGATTTATATTTGAGACATAGGACTTTCCCATGCTAAATTAAATTGTTGTAAATATTGGCTCCCCTAATTATTTTAGAGCAAACATGTACATAGGTAATTTGTTCAGCGTGAAAAACTGCATCTAATGCACTACTTACTTTTTCCAATATTACAACCATTTTCCATAAAATTAAGGAAAATCATTTAAAAATTATGCCAATTAATAGTGGATTGCCATGACTTTGACAACTTAAAACAGTCGTTGTTATTTGATACTCATTCGTTCCATAAAAATCCCCACAAACAGATATCTGATGTTACGCAGAGAATTTCCGGCATAATACCACTTTATAAACAAAATTTTCTCTTCTGTAGTGTAATATTCCATAATTAATATAATTATTATGCCGAAGAAATGTAGGAAGATTAGATTAAAGCACAAACAACCACAAAAACGAATAATAAATATCAAATAACGATTATATAATTCATGATAAAATTAGCCAATGGAAATTACGAATTGATCATAGTTGCGGCGATTATACGCTTGACGACGTTTAATCACTTCGGTTTTTCGGTAGGTCCAACAATGTGTGTTGCGATAGTAACCACCTTTTGAAGTTTCTCAAAAAGTCAGAAAACTTCCTAAAATTTTATTATTATCAATCCACTCATTATATAATCGTAACGAATACCACTCGAGCAATCGAAAATAATCGATTATTATTTTTCACTAGTAACTCGACGTAATCCTTAAAAAACCACTCGAGCTACGCTCTCGTGATTTTTCGCAGATTACGTCTCGTTACTCGTAAAATAATCGATTATTTTCGAAGCTCTTGTGATATTATAACTAAAGCTGTTATTATATGCACTCAAATGTACGAAAATATGCGCATATGTATGCATACATTTTGTTGAGTATATGCACCCAAAGTTATAATATATGCACGTAATATGCTCTAATTTTTTTGAAAATAACTAGGAGTTTTCTAAATAATGTAAAAAGTATTTTGTATAAGAATTTTTATTTTTCTAATTTTTATTCAAAGAGGTCATTCATTTTAACGTTTGACTATATAAACATGGACTACCAACGCCAACTTTACGTTGTAAGCAACATAAAAATGAGATTTCCTCTAACGCCGCCAGACTATTATTCACCCAACACTCGTGAAATGGATTCTATGTTGGTCGATTCCTTATACATTGTTTCTACAGGAAAAGTGGGGTTGCTGGGAGTCTATGTTTATATAGTCAAAGATTTTAACAGAGACTTCCCCTTTCCTCTGATTATTTCGATACGCGCACTGCATTCCAGCTGCAGGAACTAAAAGTACATATCTCAGTTGCACATAAATATTTTTTAATAATTTAATGAAATAGTAAATTTTACAAAAAAATATCAAAAAGTTCATTCTGTAGGATGCAGAACGGTTTAATCGTAACAAAATGAATACACAGTAATACACAACAAATATGAAATAACAGTAAAACATAACACATAAAGTTCAGGCTTGCTTCGTGCGCGGCCACACTTGTTGGCGTTCATCGGACGACTCCGCGCTTTCCCCACCTTCCGCGTGGCGGTGGCTCTGACCACGACAAGCATGGCGGTGGCTCTGACTACTACAATTCATTACAAATTATTGCTAAATATAACCAAATATGCAAAAATCCAGAAAGTATGCTCAAAATCGTATAAATATGCAAAATATGCAAAATGAAACTTGGCTTAAACGATTGGTTTTCACATAATTAGTATACATATGCAAAAAGTTTCGCCGGCATATCAATTATACAAAATATGCATTTGCATATAATATCAGCTTTAATTATAACTGATTATTTTTAGTTGTCAAAGCCATGGCAATCCACTATTAATTGGCTTAATTTTTAAATAATTTTCATTAATTTTATGGAAAATGGTTGTAATATTGGAAAAAGTAAGTAGTGCAGCTTTTCACTCTGAACAAATTACCTATTTGCACTTTTGCTCTAAAATAATTAGGGGAGCCAATATTTACAACAATTTAATTCAGTATGGGAAAGTCCTGTCTCAAATATAAATCAACACCGTGTAAATAAGTACAAAATGACAAAAAGCCAGTAATGTTTCTACTTGTAATTTAACTTCTTAAATCTATTATTATTATTATTATTATTAATTTATTTACATTGCTACTAATACAGAAAGAAAAACATACAGTGCGCGCATAAAGTTTGGAATAATAGAAATAATTCTTTTCCCAGCAAATTAAAAAAAAACTGTTTGTTGTTTGTTGTTCTACTTCCGTGTAGAAAGTTTGGCTTTTGCTATGAAAATGAGCGTGGAAAGTGGCGTTTCCTGCACTAGTGCGGAAATAGCTATTTATGTAACAAGTTGCAAAATAATCGTGTTTTTCGCACTAGATGCTACGCTCGTTGGGCAACACGTCGTGTGCGAAAAACACGGATTTTGCAACTTGTTACCTACAAGATTATTTTATAATTTCATAAAATTCTTAAATAAAATAAAATTTCAAATTCGCTGCAGGAGATGGAAAGTTCTTGCTCGTATAGAGACCACTCCAAAAGGAATAGTTGCCGCTCGAGTTGCCGGTACCGATGATATGGCTTTAGGAATTTCCGATGTCGACAGTGTCATGTCGTTTACCTGCAATTATGACGATCAGAGTAATTCTTTATCGTCTGAATGTGCTGCACCTTGCGATAACGGTAACATTTTGATGAACGCATCTGCCAATGATGAAAGCGAAACGGTTTCTGAGATTGATGACGACTCCGAATCAGATTCTTGCACTGGTAACGACGATGCCTTGAATAACGAATCGCAAAATCACAGCTGGCAATCTGATCATGAAATTGCCGACAGCAGTACTGATACGGAGCTTGAAGAACTTTATTGCGAAACAGAAAAAACCGTAGAAAACCCATTGAAAATTAGCGGTAGACGACTTATAAATATTTCTTATTTTTTAAGTCAACTAAAAGCTTTGAAACATAAAGGTACGGGAAGGACAAACTAGCCAACACTTGTTTTCATTCAAAAGTACTTGTATGTTTATTGTTAGGTTTTGATTGTTCTTTCTTTGACATGACCCCCATCTCTGAAAAAATTGAAGGCCTACAAAGTGTTCTTTCATTCAGATGTGATGTTTGCAATATTATACAGGCTGTAAGGACTGAAAATCCCAATGAAAATATCAATACCAATTCGCTAGCCGTTTTGGGTGCTATATCTATGGGGATAGGATACAGTCAATTATCCGAACTTTTTGCAGCAATGGCCATTCCCAATATGTCAAATAAAACATATACGAAATTTCATGATAAAATATCTTCCGCTGTTTCTCATGAAAGTGAAGAATTAATGAAAGCTGCTGGTGAAGAAGAAGCAAAATTAGCAGTAGAATCAGGAGATGTAAACCAAGAGGGCATTCCTGTGATATCTGTAATAGTCGACGGTGCGTGGAGTAAACGCTCTTACCGTACAAATTACAATGCCTCATCTGGAGTTGTAAGTACCTAATACATATTTTGTATATTTACAGGAATCAGGAATATAGGCAGGTATTTAAATCTTTTTTTCGTATTTACAGGCTTGCATTATCGGCGCAAAAACAAAAAAATTGTTATACGTAGGAATACGCAACAAATATTGCTACGTATGCGCAAGAGGAAATGATGTTCAACACCACTGTTTTAAAAACTGGAACAGCAGCTCTACATCAATGGAAGCCGATATAATAGTAGAGGGTTTTAAAAAATCTGTAGATACGCATCGTTTAATTTATGGCAAGATAATTGGAGACGGCGACAGCAGCGTATACAGAAAGTTGACCGAAGTAGCACCCTACGGACCGACATTTGTTATAGAAAAAATTGAGTGTCGCAATCACCTTCTCAGAAATTATTTAAATAAAATTGCTGAAATAGCTAAAGACACTAAATTTCCTATAGTACTTAGAAAAAAAATTACCAACGGCGATACTTTAGGCAGATTTAGAAATGCTGTTACTAAAGCAATTGAATATAGGAAAAAGGGAAGCGAATCATTTTCTGCAAAGGCAAGCTTATTGAAAAACGACATTGTAAATGGACCAAAACACATATTTGGCGATCATAGTGGTTGTCCTGATTATTTTTGTAAAAAAGATAAGGAGGGAGAGGTAATAAACTTTTTTAAATTATTATAAGGTAATGATTTGATATACATTTTTTTTTAGGAAAACATGATACCTGATTTACAAACAAGTGGTCTTCTAGATGTAATTAAAAATATAAACAAGCGGCTTGCAAATAATGCAGGAAGTTTGCTACACGATATGGATACCAATGTAGCCGAAACTTACAACTCCATTGTTGCAAAATTCGTGGGTGGTAAAAGACTTAATTTTTCACTAAAAGGCTCCTACGAAACGAGATGTAAAGCGGCTGGAATTTCATATAATACAGATGGCAACTTCGAATGCATGGTGCTAGATCGCTTAGGTTCTAATGGCACTTGCGGATTCCACTTAGAGAGATTCCTTGATAGGAAAAGAAAAGCAAGAGAATTTCGCAGAAATGGTATGTATTTAGTGTCCTTGTCGAGAACATGAATAAACGTAATGTACTGCTTACAGGCAAGTCAACAAAAAAGAAAGACTTTGCAGCAGCAGACGAAAATTATGGTCCAGAAGCTTGCAACCATGTTGCAGATATGGATGCAAGTTTGTATGCTACAAGCTCTGCAAAATTTTTGCACGAACTAGAAGACGTTGACAGAGAAAAAATATTCCAGGAAACGGTTCTTCAATCTAACAGCGAAGTTTGGAAAGCTGAGAGGAGAAAACGAATTACAGCATCGACATTTGGCAAAATTTGCAAATTGAGAAAAACGACGTCTACTGCAAAAACAGTTGCCTCCTTGCTATATTCGACTTTCTGCGGTACTAATGCCACACGGTTCGGATTAGAAAACGAAGAAACGGCAATCAAGTTATTCGAAGAACAGTCTGGAAAATCAGTGCGAAGGAGTGGGTTAATAATTGATGAGGAACATTCGTATCTGGCATGTTCGCCAGATGGATTAATTGACGACAACGCACTAATAGAAATTAAAAGTTCGGATAAAAGTGGAAACTTGCCACCTGTCGATGCTGTTGTTCAAAAGAAGATCGATTTTTGTAAACTCGAAAATGGATTAATACACCTCAAACAAAATCACAATTATTTTTACCAAATCCAGGGCCTCTTGCATATTGCAAAACGGAAACTGTGTTATTTTCTGGTTTATACAAGGGGAGGGTTACATATAGAGGAAATTAAGAGGTACCTAATATTCTAGCTACAGTATACTTTAAGCTATTTTCAAGCCTGCTTATGAATTATTATTTATTAAAATATATATTTCAGGGATGATACATTTTGGAAAGAAATATGGAAAGAAGATTGTGTGATTTTTATATAAGCTCTTTACTACCTGAATTACTAGATTCTAGAAGATGTCGACAACAAGAAATAAGAGAGATTTATTTGAACTACAGAAAAAACATGTTAAAAATTCGATTACTACTATTTTAGTCTTCGACTAATTTATGCCGAATATGCTAAATTAAAAGTTTACGATAAATAATTTCTTATTTTTTACTTCAACGACATCCACGAGAATGTGTTCTTATACCCGGCGGGGACTACATATTTCCAATTATATGTAAAAAGCTTTATGTGATCTCTATCGAACGAATTCGTTACCTAGAAACACAGTTTCATATTTCATATCAATAGAGACAACAGGCTACGTAAATTGTTATTTAATCACTCACTTGCAGTGCGTTTCTAAGTACCTAGGTGTTGAATTTTTCTAACAAAGATTTTTAGTGCAAGCAAATAATGTCCCCACCCGGTATATCAAACTTATATAGGTATCATTTTTTAATTATTGTTGTTGCTATATTTTTGTATTAAACTGACATAAATTGTTAAAATAAATAATGCATTTGTTATTCTTGAAGGGAACAATGTCTTTAATTAATTTTTAGTCACAATTACAGCGGGTATACCGAGTAGGTACCTACTACATTTTTCATTCAATGCTACTAAGCTGCTTATTTTGACGCGATGGGATTAACAGTCGCTTTCTAATTCCTTGCACCCTTGCAGCAGGTAGAAGTTGTTTTACCCGTTAGAATCGCTCACTTAGACAATTTATGTGAATTTTTAAGATTGTTTTGAGTAAGATATCAAAAATATGCATTTAGTTGAAACCAATCTATTCATATTATATAACTGTAATCAGGTGTTACATCAACAGTGTGCATTTGGTTTCCTCATTTTTTGAGCATATAAATTGATACTGCAATTATATAAAATACTCAAATTGGCTTCTATAAATAATATGAAATTTTTTTTTCAAAAACTAACGTCGCTCTGTTGATTAAATATCATTTAACATTAATATGAAATAGCGAGCGCCTGTTCAAAATCATTTTTCTGAGCTGTATCTTGCTCAACAGAATCTGATTTTATTACAAAATTTCTACAGTATGATGGGTTGCCTATCCTCTCTCCTTAGCCGCCTTAATTCTCTCAATTTACCTGATGACTCCTTAGCCATATTTTCCAGGTTGAACAATGCTTTTAAGTGATGATATATCAAAACTTTAGAATTATTGTACCTATCATTAAGACTTTTCCATGCTATTTCATAATTATCAGATGTAATTGGCAAATTTTTAATTGAATTGCAAGCCTTTCCGGTTAAAGAGGTACGCAAATAGTGTAATTTTTGCACTTTAGTTAAATCCGAATTTTCATGTATTAAACTTTTAAACATGTCCCGAAAACTTAACCACTCTTCTGGGTTACCGTTGTAAATTTGAAGTTTTATGGTTGGCAAGTTCACAAAGTTCATCCCATTGGATGACCTTACCAAACCTTATTTTGATCCTGCGGGACTTGCAGCCCTTGAATCTACTTTGAAATTTCTCAAAAACAATTTCGAAGAAGCAATTAAAAAATAATATTTTTCTTCAAACGAACCGGTTTCAGCGTATTCAGCTTTAATATTTGTACTTGATCGCTCTATTTTTTGTTGCAAGTTATGAAATGTATGTAGCACTGGGATTAGTGCTTCATATTGTAAACTAAAAGTTTCGACATCAATTTCAGTAATTAGATTTTTGTCTATACTAAATGTTGCTTTTAATTTTTCTAAAGTTTCCTCAAATTGAGTTAAGCGTGCTTTTAAAGCATTTATTTCAGGAATATAATCCAGTAGAATACCTAAGAGAATTCTGCCTCACTTCCGGTAGTTTGGAACTTGGCTAAGTGTCACGTGGCGAGGTCATTGGCCTCTGGTTTGAAACTTGGCTAAATCTAGCCGAAGGTCACGGGCCTAGTCGGGGTCAAGGTCACGGGCCTCGGTCATTGGCCTCTGGTTTGAAACTTGACTAAGTCTAGCCGAAGGTCACGGGCCTAGCCGGGGGTCACGGGCCTAGCCGGGGGTCACGGGCCTAGCCGGGGGTCACGGGCCTCACCTAGGTCACGTGCCACTTCCGGGAATTTTTTTTGGGTTAAAAGTGTAGTTTTTGAAATTTTTACAAAATTTTCCCACGCTCGAGCGTCTGGGATGCAGACATGTTCATATAGGTACGAAAGTCGGGTCACGTTGCTTTCAACTACCGCACTTTCAACTACTTTTCAAGGTTATAAGTCCGAAGATATCCGAGTCATGTCGAATATGTCTGAATGTTTGTAGGAGTGGAGCAGGTGGGTAACGAGTAATAAATCAAAACATTCTGGTAAGAAACAAACAATTTATTTATAATACATGCTCGTCCAATAATATCCACAGTCGTTCGGGAATGTTACGCTTTTCGTCCTAGATACACATAGTCTGCCTGTCTGTCTGTTTGCCTGCCTGTCTGCCTGCCTGCCTGTCTACTTGTCTAGCTGTCTACCTGTCTAGCTGTCTACCTGTCTATCTGTCTAGCTGTCTATCTGTCTACCTGTCTACCTGTCTAGCTGTCTACCTGTCTATATGTCTACCTGTCTACCTGTCTAGCTGTCTATCCGAAGATATCCGAGTCATGTCGAATATGTCCGAATGTTTGTAGGAGTGGAGCAGGTAGATAACAAGTAATAAATCAAAACATGTTGGTAAGAGAATTTATTTATATACATGATTTACACACAGAATACAACTCTTTCTTTATTTTTACTCGGAGTTGTTTTAATACTATCTAACTTAATTTTTATCTTATAATTTAGGTCTATATGTGATTCCTCTATTTCTTTTTCTAGCCAAAAGTTGGTTACATACAAAGCTTCTATATTTTCGAATTGTAAAATATAACGATTTTTGTTTCTGTAATAAATGTGTTTAATTGCAGTTACAACTAGTTCTGTTCCTTCCTGGAGTTCCTCCAAACGATGGCATTGTGCAATCTTAATCCTGCCTTTTAGTTGCTGCATGCTAATGTTAGAAATTTGATCCATATCTTCTTGATTGTATATTAATCGATCTGAATCTCGCCATTCTCCGCTGTAAAATTCAACTTCTTCTACTTTGGGGAATGAGTGCCCCTTAAACGTAGAAACTCCATTAGTTTTAAATTTTATAAACGGTTCTTCTGTTGTCAAACATACGATATATAATCCATTAAATGGAATACAAATGTATCCCTATTCTCTAAGTTTCTCTTTGTTATTGTCGTAAATATTTCTAAGATGTTGTTTAAAATGCCCTTTTAAGAAGTATACACTTTTGGTTCCATCTTTTTCTGCTAGAACACCAACTGTCGGAAATTTTCCCCTAGTATTTACCATAAATGCGGAAATCTTGTATACCCCCAGTTACATCGAGATTTCTCCAAGGGTTTTGCTTAAAGTAACTGCATAGTCTATCCTCCGTTTCTTTTACTTTCTGTTCTTTTGGACAGCAAATTTTGTATTCTTCTTTTATAGAGTTTGTTTCCACTAAATAATCTAGTTTTCTTTTTAATTTCTATTTCGTCCAGCTCCAATTTTCGCTTTCTTGCACTTAATACATGGACAGACGATAGTGGAGTTATTTCTTTAATTGGATTTGGAGTAAGCCTATGTGTTATGTTAGTTCTTTTTCTTAAGACCTGCGGGATGACGTTACTCGTATCAGCCAATCCCAAGGCAGTAATATTTACATTCGGTGCTATCGTAGAGAACAGTGTTGTGGATTTGGAAAAGAATGTCTCTCCAGCCTTAATATAGCACTTTTGTATTATGTTTATGTTATTCTCGTGTGCGTCGCTGTCTACAATTTCTAAATAATTAACTGGTAAATAGTTAAAACTGTAGGCGGAGAGGACATAGTTTATCATTTTCTCACGCTGTTCTTGTTTATTTGGCAGTTTGATTTGCATACCGGTCAACTTTCTTGTATTTTTATTGCCCCAGACTACATATTGTAAAACATTGTTAAACACAACACAACAGCTGTTTTGTAGACTATCTGTTAACTTGGTCCACATAGAAGCGATTGGCACAGAATAAAACGGTGCGCCTTTTAAATACTGCTTACTACTGTCCAGTACACTTAAACAGTCCTCCAGAGGGTCGAACACATAACCTATCTTGTAATTGTATATTGTTGCTTCCAATCGTGTAATTCCGTGCTCTCTAGCCAAAGAAGACGTAAATGTTTCTTTTAATCGTGCATCTGGACATTTGATAAAGTCAATAATATGGTTTCCGATTTCCTTGTTAACTCCTGGTCTTGTAATTTGGCAAATAAATTTGTTATATATCTTAATTCTGCAATTCGAGTTCATCCATGTTAGACAGTCAATCCCAACTGTTTTATCGTTGTCTACAATCACATTACAATTTTCCTGGTACTCTCCTTGGAGGCAAAAGTTGTGATTAGTCATTAAGTAATCGCACATATCCATCTTGTTAAAAATGCCAGCAAAGTCTTGTGTTATATGCAAATCCATAAGGTAGAAGTCATCAACTTGGAGCTGTTTTAATATTCGAGGTAATTCATCCAACAGAGTCTCCACTTTAACATCCGCCAGCTCTATTTTGTACGGGATAGCAACTGGATTTTCATATTTCCTTGCGATTTTTTCCATTCCTTCCCTTCCGATTTGATCAGAAATTTTTTGTGTCCTTGCACTGTTACTCCCATTAAGAAAAAATGTAGTTTTGCTTTGACACCATGTCTTGCAGAAACGAACTTGGAGAATTTACCACGTAAATAACTGTTATATGCACCGCACATCTCCTTTTTTAGAAGTATGGAACGCCTCTTCCCTAAACTCTCTTCGCAGTCTGCTTGGTCACATATTTTAACTACCATAATGTTGTCACAAAACGGGTCCGTAATCGGTGTAGGCTGACTTAAATTTTTGCCACGTAGAAGGGTCTCGCCTTCCGTGTAGATAATGTCCCCTACATCGGTAATTAGATTGCCTAGGTTTTCTAGCAATAACCACAATCCGAAACACGTTCGTTGGTTGGTTTAATTTTGCTGAGGCTGAGGAAGGCTATACACTTTGGAGTAAGACATGTTTACTCTTTGAACTACCTCGAAATAATAATCTGCTAGAGCTATTAAGCCTCTATATATATCCGTAGGTAGTGGACAAATTTTAATTTTATAACATTGCGTCACAAGCAAGTTTTCTGATTGGTGGAGATCTAGCACTGGAAGTATTGTGCAATAGATTAAAAGGACAAATGTTCGGACATATTCGACATGACTCGGATATCTTCGGACTTATAACCTTGAAAAGTAGTTGAAAGTGCGGTAGTTGAAAGCAACGCGACCGACTTTCGTACCTATATGATGACAGGTTAGATTTTATAAATTTCTTGTATTTCGCTTGGTTGAAACCTACCTTCTGATCATTTTTATCAAAATTTCTATGCGCTGCATTTGTTCTGTACAGACAGACAGACAGACAGACAGACAGACAGACAGACAGACAGACAGACAGGTAGGCAGACAGACAGACAGACAGACAGGCAGACAGATAGACAGCTAGACAGCTGTTCCTGTAACGGTTTTATGGGCACGACGGTGTAATAAAACGACAATTGTAAATATAATTGTATTTTATTTGTCTAATGTACGTGTATAAAATTATTACAAATATATTATACACTAGTCAATTATTGTGGTAGAGGTGTTGTTGTCATCTCTGTCTGGAGGATCACCTCGTGCTGTTTCCGAGCTGGATTTATTCAATTATTCCTGCCTCTTTTAACTCTTCTATTATACTAACAATTTCATTTATATGATTTGTATGACGCAGACTGTTGGCTCATAATGCAAACATTTAACAGATGGGCAGGCGGACATCACCATAAATCATATACGATTTGTTTCACACATTTACGTTCTAATCTCAAAATTTTAAATGCTCCTCGATGGGCTCCATCACATTGTCATCAAACCAACTCCACCCGTCTGGAAGTTGTAGCTTTGTATCAGTTTTAAAGTCCGGATGTCCATCTAGCGTAACGGTGATATCCATACGATTGCAACCAAACCATGGAAATAACTTTGAAAATTCATAGAAATACTTGTAATATTTTTCCAAAGAGGTGACGGCTTCCATGTTACAATCAGACTGCTACGATTTATTCGATATACTATGATTTATATGTTTATATCCTCGTCGTGCAAGCCGCTGCCTACAATTTCTACATAACAGACAGAAAGGGCGCAGTTTGGCCCAGATGTCCATCTAGCATAACGGTAATATTCATACGATCGCAACCAAACCATGGAAATAACTTCTCGTAATATTTTCTTTGTAATGAGGGTCCATTATATGAGTCAGATGTGATTGTTAGAGAAATGTGCAAGGTTGCTAAAATGTATGGAGTCTTTACACCAGATGTAGTTAATGACCTCCATTATCAGTGTCTATTAATTTGGTAGACAGGTAGACCGACAGGCAGGCAGACAGACAGACAGACATACAGACAGACAGACAGACAGACAGACAGACAGACAGACAGACAGACAGACAGACAGGCAGGCAGGCAGGCAGACAGACAGACAGACAGACAGACAGACAGACAGGCAGACAGACAGATAGGCAGGCAGACAGGCAAGCAGGCAGGCAGGCAGGTAGGCGGACAGGCAAGCAGGCAGGTAGGCAGGCAGGCAGGCAGGCAGGAAGGCAGGCAGGCAGGCAGGTAGGCAGGCAGACAGCTAGACAGACAGACAGGCAGACGGACAGGCACGCATTCTTAACACCATTTATTGTACAGATTGTGAGCAGTAATAGTAATAGGTGTGAGAGAGATGCCTGTACCAGTTAAGTATAAGTGTTCAAAATGTAAAGGGGAAACCGATCAAGAAGAACGAAAATGTATTGCTTGCACATTGCACGAACATATGAAAGAAAACAGTGGTGGTAAACATTATTCTCAACCATATTTCAGACAATTCTAGCGAATAACTGAACTCAGCTTGGTGGACGCTATCGTCATGAATTTGATTCTTATATATACATCTAACAATTCTGATATCTATCATTTGATAATAAACTGTTGACGTGTGAACTAGTTTGAATCTGTCAGTCTCTCTAACTGTCTAACTGGCTGTTTACCTGTCTAGCTGTTTACCTGTCTAGCTGTCTACCTGTCTACCTGTCTAGCTGTCTACCTGTCTACCTGTTTGGCTGTCTGGATGTCTACCGCTTACATACTTGTGACAATAATAAAAACGAATGTAGCGACAGAACTTATTAAAACTAAAAATATTATAAGACAGAAAGTTCGAGCTCTTAAGGAGGGTAAGTTGGTGCAACAACAGCTCCTCGGTAAATTTTTTAAACCTGTTACCGAACAAATACAAAGTGCTGCAAAAGAAATCAATACAAAAGAGAATCCTCCATCACAATTTAAGCCTTTCAAATTAAAAAAGAAAGAGAAAGTTAAATACAATTATGATGATGATGATAAATATAATCTTAAAAGAAAAACTAAATACGATTATGACGCGGATGATGACGATGATGAATATATCAATATATCAAATCCTCCAAAACTAGAATTATTTACACCAAAACCGGCTGATGAAGTATTGTGTGAATCCACCGAAGATGAACCTAATACAACTACAGCAAACAAATTTCAGCCGCAAGCTATAAGTTCTTTCTTAGAACAGTATGACGAACTTCCTAGGAAATATATAAGCAATTATCTTATAGAAAGACCAAATCTAGGGAGGTATGGAATTAGATATGATTTTGATAAAAACCAATTTTATTTTGGTGGAGATGAGCTAGATATAAAGGGATCAGATATAATTGTTAAAAATGTTCTCTATGAAGGTACGCCTGGTTTGTACGAATTACTATTTAAAAACGATCCTCAAATTACTCCAACGCTGACAGATAGAGCAAATTATAATGATATCATAAACAGAACAAATGCGGCGCATAGAAATTTTGATAAAAATGATCAGAAGGTAGGTTTCAACCAAGCGAAATACAAGAAATTTATAAAATCTAACCTGTCATCATCACCCTCGCCATCATCGATATCGTTAAGGACTACAAAGCTTACTGGTAAAGGTATGCAGCAAATGTATAAACAAGTTAGAAATAAACCGTTGGATTATGTTTACTGGAATGATCCGAACGAATTAGTTGATCGATTAAAGTTACTGTATGCCTCTCAAGCATCTGGCCATACAAATCATAGAAATGAAATTGTTAGTATAATAGAAGAGTTAAAAGAGGCAGGAATAATTGAATAAATCCAGTTCGGAAACAGCACTAGGAGATCCTCCAGACAGAGATGACAACAACACCTCTACCACAATAATTGAGTAGTGTATAATATATTTGTAATAATTTTATACATCTACATTAGACAAATAAAATACAATTATATTTACAATTGTCGTTTTATTACACCGTCGTGCCCATAAAACCGTTACAGGAACAGCTGTCTACCTGTCTAGCTGTCTATCTGTCTGCCTACCTGTCTGTCTGTCTGTCTGCCTACCTGTCTGTCTGTCTGTCTGTCTGTCTGTCTGTCTGTCTGTCTGTCTGACTGTCTGTCTGCCTGCCTGTCGGTCTGCCTGTCTACCAAATTTATAGACACTGATAATGGAGGTCATTAACTACATCTGGTGTAAATTTCTCAGACAAAGACCCCATACATTTTAGCAACGTTGTACACTCCCAGATTTTCCCGCCAAAAACCTGATCATAATTTAAAATTCACCGTCAAAATAATGCGCAGAATTTGAATTTACCGCCAAAACCTACGCAGAATTTGAATTTTCCGCCAAACCATCCCGCAGACTCCCGCGCAGACCTACGCAGAAACCTCAGACAACCGGTTTATTTTATAGCAATCTTGCACATTCCCAGACGATGACTCACATCCGCAGGTCTGAACAGGTCTGACAAAATGTTTTTAAACAAGTTTGAGATTTTCTCTTATACATCTGATTTTTAACCCATCTAGATAAGTTTTTATCCGGCACAAATTATACTGTCCCTCACCATTGAGTATAGCATCCTTATTAATTAGAGTATTTTTTACTAATATATTGCAGTGATCTAATAGCTTTTACTTGGCTTTATTTTATTTAATTCTTATTCTCTGGGTTTTATTTTAAAATTTTGATATCTTACCTTTTTGCGCACAGTTTTTAGCATTGTAATAACCTTAGTTATTCGACTCTAATCGACTATTAAAATCAGATTAAGACATAAATAATGAATACCGGATATAGGACAATTGTATATATTAAGTAATTAATAACTGCCTGTATCATGCGTTTAACAACTTTGTTAATAATATTAGTTAATTCAATTTTAGATTAATATTACTGTCTGTTTATATCTTCTATTCGTCAGATATCTCTGCTACAACTATGCTCGTTGCAACCAAAAACTGGACTATTTACAAATACCGTTGTAAGAAATCGAAATTTCAATGATAAAACTACACCACCACTCCTTTTAGGAACAATATTTTAAGCTGCTTTTTATTTTTGTAGTTATTGAAAAATGTAGTTAAAACATATAGTGCTGTGGCATCGGATTTCGTAACATTCTTAAAGCCAAGGTGCTAACACAAGAACAAAGAAGGTGTTTGTTTTTGTGATATGCGGAAGTTGCTGAATCGGATAAACTGAAAAATGCTGACGATTATTTAATCGCTCCTGTTTTGTATTATAAAAATTCTGCTGTCTAAGACTCTGCTTCCTACCAGAGTTTACTGCTGGAATGTGTATAAGATTGGCTAAAACTACATCAAACTTTTAACCTGAAAGAGTATTTTTTACTAATATATATTGCTGTTCGATATTTGACAAGATCCGGTTTGGCAGCTGCATTACAAGTTTTCTGTCTGTCTGTCAGCAGTGCTTTCGAACCTATATTAATACAATGGAATCTAAAATTTGGTAAAAGAAAACAATATGCAATTAAATGGTACTGTTGCTAATACCGGTATAGAAATATCCAAAATTTTTAACTCAGTTTACACTCCGAACTGTAACCTATAAATAATAATATTTCTTTAGGAACTTGCTTATTGCTAAAGTGAGGGGATGCTCTACATAAATTCAAGCGAAATAAATAACTATCGGCTCGAGACTGTGTATTTAATAAAGTAAGGGAAAAACACGTAATATATACTTTGCTTACAAACAATGTCTCTAACACCCCAACACTTTTGTATTATGTTAAATACTGTCTACCGCTTAAACAGTCCTTCAGCGGGATCGAACGCATTACCTATCTACTAAAAGATGCTTCCAATCGGCCTATTCAAGTTAAATATCCAGACATACATCTCGTTGAACGTGTAATAAAACAAAAACCTAACAAGGTATTTAAAATGGTTTGGATTTTCATATTGCATCTTTTTAGCTGGAAATAATTCGACATATACTATTAGACCACAATTAATTCGGTTTATTTTTTGCAACCTTGCACATTTCTCAAACAATGGCTTCATTGTTTAATTGCGCAGAAGATAAACAGGCAGGCAGGCAGGTTTTGACAAGTCTGGCATTTCCAGACAATGACTCACATCCGGTATAGGAATTTCAAAATTAGACTCTTAACCTCAAAATTCATCGTGGAAATCTTGTAAAAATTAGACTTTTACCTAGCAAAAACTTCCAACTGTGCTGATTTTTCTTAAACAATGGGTTTCTTTGTTTGAATTTTTGCAGATCAACACATTTTTAATCTCCAGACAACAATAGCTTCATTGTTCTCGAATTTCGTGCTGATTTTAAAACAATGGATGCCATTGTTCTACTGATAACATCCTGCAAGAATAGACATGTCTGCATACTTAGACGATGAGTCACATCCGGTCGAGCCTGAGAAAATTTTGATAAGAGTAACAATAGCTTCATTGTTCTCCAATTTCGTCTCGACTTTAAAACAATGGATGCCATTGTTCTATTTACTGATAACAACATCCTGCAAGAATGAACATGTCTGCATTCCAGACGCTCACATCCTCTCGAGCGTGGGAAAATTTTGATAAATCTTGTAAAAATTTCAAAAACTACACTTTTAGCCCAAAAAATTTCCGGAAGTGGCACGTGACCTAGATGAGGCCCGTGACCCCCGGCTAGGCCCGTGACCTTCAGCTAGACTTAGCCAAGTTTCAAACCAGAGGCCAATGACCGAGGCCCGTGACCCCCGACTAGGCCCGTGACCTTCGGCTAGACTTAGCCAAGTTTCAAACCAGAGGCCAATGACCTCGCCACGTAACACTTAGCCAAGTTCCAAACCACCGGAAGTGAGGCAGAATCCCCCTAGGTACTCTACTTGATCCATTTTGTGAATCATGAACTACAAAACTTTTGCGTGATTAGTCAGTAAAACAACAAAGTTTTAAATTAAGAAAATAGCGCTACACAGGGTAGATTACACAACACAGCATTAATTGGAACAAATCCAATACAGAATTATTGGTTGATTAACAACGGAGCATTAATTGAAACGAAGCCAATACAGAATTAATTGTTGATAAACAACCGAGCATTAATTGGAACAGAGCCAATACAGAATTAATTGCCGATTAACAACCGAGCATTAATTGGAACAGAGCCAATACAACGTAAATGAATAAACACAGCGAAAAATTTAATTTCTTATCACGAAATGAGGGCAAACTTATTTACCTCTCCCAAAGTAAATGTGCAACTAAATAATGCGCGAAGAGCTTCTCATAATTTTCCCTTCACACTATTATTTGCTTTGATTAAGAAATTACGAAAATACGCTTATTTGTGCTTGCAATGAAAATTGTATTAATCTTTTATTCAGATCAAACATATGGGTAAAAAGCAGTTAAACATAATTGAGGACGTGCCAGAATGCTTGGCAATTTCTCTTATAAATGTGAACTCAACATTGAAACAAATCTCAAATCACAATTAAGGATAAGAAAGAAAGGAATTTGCTCACATTTATCCGGTGTTTTTGTCGTGCTTCCTCCGCTGGCTGCAACGTTTACGGCATGCTGTTGCTAATCACCTCGTTGAAGTTGACCATGTGCGATGCTCCATACAGCTCGAATGACCATGTTTCTTCAGGGGAAATTAAGTGGACTGTATGTTGTTGATTAAAACCCTGATCACTTGTTTATTTGTTTAATAATTATTGGTAATTAGGACAGTTTACAGTTTACTTAAATGGGTGCAGCGATGCTTGGTGTGACCGGCCGCTGCCAGCGTAGCGGAAGAAGTCCGTTGAGTGCCGCAAACCGGCGGAATACTGCTCGAGTCATACGCATGCAGCCGGAAACAGCAAATACGCGCGGGAATACAAATTCAAAATAAATTCAAAATTATGGTCTGGCCACAACACTAATCATTCTTTTGGAAATGGTAAGATTTTAGGTTCCTACTTACGATGAAAAGAATATTCAAGTTTTAAGTTTGAATTTGCGTTCAGAACTGTAGTATCTGCCGTTCTGAGAACGGTTTCGATTGATTTTAAAAGTTGCACTTTTCCACAGGTTGGTCCTTACAGGCCGAATCTATGTAGCTAATTATTTTATTCTTAAATTATTGATATTATTTGCACTCGTATCATTATAGTTATTAATGATACGAGTGCAAAAACACAAGCTTAAAGTTCAAGGGTATTGTTATGCAACGAGACGCAGTCGAGTTGCATAGACACCCGCGATACTTTAAGCGTTTTCGCAAGAGTGCCATTTAACATTTTTTCTGTTGATCAACCACGTTGGTTACGAGTCGCTATTGATATGTTGTTTATTTTATAAACAAAAATGTCAAATCAAATTCCTGAAAATATTTTAAAGAAAGAGAATCTATTGCGAGAAAATGTGTTGCCCGTGAAGTCTAAAGCTGCCTATGAGAAGGTTTATTAAAATTTCTGCCATTGGTGAGAAAATAACCAAGTTTCTGCTGTAACAGAAGAGGTAACTCTTGCCTATTTAGACGAGAAGGTAAGTCTGCCATTATTTTCATTTCCATTTACATCTTTTATATTTAATTCATTTGATTAGCAGCAAGAAACGTCACATGCTTCACTTTGGCCGCATTATTCGATGCTGAAGTCATCCTTAAAACTGAAAGAAAACCTGCGCATTGAGCAGTTTAGGAATGTAATTGCTTACCTTAAACAAATAAATGTAACACTTCCAGATACCAAAACGCATTTAATAAACCATTATTGTTGCTATATTTGTTTCGTGTTTTAAAATTTTTAAAACACATTCCGGAAAACGTGTTTTAAACTGCTGTAACAGAAAAAAACTCTAATAAACATATGTCCTAAAATCGTTCATATCAAAGATATCCTTGATCAAAGAATTAAAGATAGCAGTTCTATTTCTGTGAATTATGGTTTTACACTGTTGCTTGTTCACAAATTTTCAAAATGAAAGGGTTTTGTAAACACTTTCAATATTTTTTTAACTGCAGTTCTGAGGGTAACAAAATTTATTACTTATTTTTCTTGCAAATAAACAGTAATAACGATGTATATCACAAATTTAGAATACATCTTATTAATATTATGTCATTACATTTATCATTGGTAGTACAGCCATTTATTGGTCTTGGCCTCCGCAAGTTTCTTCCGCCATCTCACGCATCGGATTTTGTGTTTATTCATATGGCCAATATTTCTTGAGGCAGAAGCGAAACGTGTAAACTCTTATTTGCCTCTTCGTAGAGTTCTGAAGATTACGTTCACGTTATCGGCGTATCCCAGTATTTTCCGATTTGTAGAGTTCATGTATTTTAGAAATTGTCATGTGGTACTATTTTTCCATTGTAGTATTGAAAATGAACCATGCTAAGGCATCCCCTTGTCGCAGGCCTCTGGTATATTAACAGGCTTCAGATATCATTCCGGATTTTAACATGGCCAGTCATATTAGTCATTGTCATTCGGGTGAGTTCAGTAAGCTTCGTCGGGCTCTTTTTTCCTTGAGAGTTATTTGTTTATATGCAATTCTCGCAATAATTTTGATGCTAAATAATATTAACCCCCACTTCCAACATTTCGTAAAAAGATTATATATCCGAATCGTCTGAATTTAAATTAGAGTCGATTTACACGAGCGAAATAATTAAAGGAGGAATGTTTTCAAAAGAAAGATCCTCCATATGTTGTATCCAGTCAGCTGAAATAAGTTTTTTTACAATAACTATTTCCCACTATGTCTTATTATCCAATGAAATACTATGACTTTTCAAAATTCAACCAATTTTTTATAGTGGCGAAAAAATCAAAATTTTTCCTTGGAATTTTATCAGTTTTTTGCCACTTGTATCCGTGGCAACTACCAAATATGTTGGTTTAATGAAGGTGGTATTTCAAAAACCTTATTTAATCTGATGATATTGCTCGGAAAATGTTTTACTCAAGATTTGTTGTTTTTTTAGGTAATGACCCTTGAAACCAAATTTGACAAATTCCCTCGCGTTCGGCTCGGGAATTTAAGCAAGTTAGTTTGTCTGGGGACCTCGGTAGGCGAGCGGCGATTGTCGTTGCAGCCGAGGTCACATTGAAAATCATGGAGCGCTCGAGCCGGAGCGTTGAGAGTTCAACTCCCGGCACGGGCGGTCTAGATTTTCAATTAATTAAGGCTAGGTTTAAGTGACGCCCGCGCCCCCTGAAGTAATGCGTAAGCGGTTCCGGGGGGCAACGGTAGTCGGTAGGGAAATAAAAAATAAAAAAAAAGTTAGTTTGTCTTGTGGCATTAGCAAAACAAAAAACTTTCGTAAAACATGTTTAGCGGCAAAACCATTTGCCCTTAATACATTATTACTGATAACAAATTTTTCCACATATTGGATGAACATCTATAGATAGTGGCGTAGAAGTTATGTAATTATTCTAATAAGTCTTACAAAGCCGCCATGTCATTTCAATTGGATTGTATTGACATTGGTCTGGCGGTAATTTGGTAATTTAAGAACTCCATACCTGTTCTTTCTCAAAATGTTATCAATTAGGATATTCTTGTTTCTGTCTGATCGAAAAGGTTTAATTAAATCCCATAATCCCTTCTTTGTTAAATTTGAATCGAATTTCACATTCTATTTAACCAACCAGTCCAGTATTTCGCAATTCTAACAGGAAAATGGAGGAATTTTGACTAATTGCACAGAATGGTATGCAGCATTACCCATAACACCACATATTCCCTAGAAGCTTAGCTAATGCAGGAATAACTTGATTAACCACCCAATTTCGAAAACTGTTATCATCTATTGTGGCATGGTAATCTCGGCATTGTTTTTGAATTTATGAAAAAGCCCTCTCCTATATCCAGCATGTAAAATGATGAAGAGCTTGCCTTCATTTTTGAATTTAGCTGGATTACTTTTTATATCCAATTCGTGCACCCGGAATCGAACCAAAGATCTATTTTGATATATGAATGTTCATCCAAGCACACGAATTGAATATCTTCACTAGAATTTTCATACTGTAAATATTTTTCAATGAAATTAATTTTAGCTGCAACATCTTTTTTTTTCGCAGAGAATTTTATGGTCATTAACTAGTTTACATTTATAACCCATAATTTTTAAAACTCTATATAGTATTGTTCAATTCAACATTGAACTCATAATTTTCTTTCATATCATCTAAATGATCGCTCAAAGTAAAATACTGATTTATAGAATTATTCTGCCAAATTAGTTGTTGCATATCTTGTCCAAACAGGCGATTAAAAAAATCTGTTTTAGATCTCTTGCCCGAAGTAGAAGATTTCAATTCTTCTTGTCTTTGTCGTAAAACAATTTCTAATAAAGACCTCCCCATCTGAAACGTAATTATCTCTGACTAAGTAAATAAGCTATATTAAATACTACACATACCCCAAAAATATATGTTAAACTCGTAATAATGTTTTGATGCTGTTGATTTGGATTTTTGCGTATAAAACGTTTGGTGTTTTCTGAATTTCTAACTTTTTAATGGTGTAATAATATTTTTGCATAGTGATCGTAAAAGTCGTATTTTTTTAACGAAAAATTGTATTGAAAGTTCCCTTTTTTAACGCAAAAATCGTGAAAAACGTACACTTCTTTTAACTATTTTATTGAAATGTTAATTTGACAGTTGTCAATTCCGAAGTCCTTTTCGGCTAAATTTCGACCAAGAGATCACTATGCAAAAAAACTATGTGTACAACACGTTTTGAAAGTCCTTTTTGTCATTCATTTGCTTGATTAACTCAGACTTCGCCGTCGTTATCAAACTGCAAATTGATGAAAATAAGTGTGACTTTCAAAACTAGTTTTATAAATTACTATTGGCATGACTTATTATGTTTGCACAAAAATAAATTTTTCCGTTGACACAGTGTTGATTGATTTGTAAAATAGTTATTTACATAAGAGTCAGGAAAATGTTGCATTACTGTCGAGAAGCCATATTAAAATACGAGGCACTATGTGCCGAGTATTTTTAAGGCTCCGAGGCAAGTGAGACATTTTTCTGACGAGACTTGTATTAAATTTTTTCTGAAATGCCCAATTATAATACTAAAAATTAATGTTTATTAATTTAATAAATTGAATGGGCAATCTTCTACGTACCTATCTAGTAGTACGTTTCTCTGTTTCTAAGGGAACAGAAAATTTTGTATAAACAAGCAAAACCGCTGTCGGTTTTTTTGGTGTGTGCCTGTTCATTTGCAATGGCTTGTGAAGAAACTACCGACGAACTCCTTTTGGTAATTCAAAAAGCCATGGAAGAGGCCGTGGCGGAGCTACTGCCAACAAAGTCTAAAGAGAGATATAATTGGGTTTACGATGCTTTTGAAGGTTGGTGTAAGGCTAAAAATATTGGAAGAATTACAGAAGACGTACTTTTGGCTTACTTTGTGGAGAAAACTAAACAGAGGTCCTATAAGGCTTCAACTCCTTGGAGTACTTATTCCATGCTTAAGTCGGCATTATCAATAAAAAGGAATATTGATATCAGCAAGTTCAATAAGCTAATTGTGTACTTAAAAAGACAAAGTGATGGACATCAAGCAAAAAAATCAAGTGTCGTCCCGTATTGAAATTGACAGATTTCTTAGAGAAGCTCCAGATGAAGAATTTTTGATGCTGAAGGTAGAAAATTTATTATTTTATTTCATTTTAAATAGTTTTCAAAAAAATTTCATGTTGTATTAGTCAGGGGCCTGTCGCTGTGATGAATTGACAAAAATGTCGATTGATGATGTTGAAGACAAGAACTGGGTATTGATGATACGGATACCTGATTCAAAAACGCATAAACCAAGGCGCTTTATAGTTGTTGGGGATAATGGCAATGAGCTTAATATCACGCTTTATAGGAAGTATCGTACATTACGTCCTCCTCAAACGCCACATAGACGTCTCTTTTTGAATTATAAAAATGGGAAATGCACCACACAACCAGTGGGCGTACATACTTTCGGCAAAATACCAAGAAAAGTAGCAGCTTATCTTGGTTTAACCAGACCTGAGGAATATGCTGGCCACTGTCTGCGTCGTAGTTGTGCCACTTTGTTGGTTAACGGGGGTGGAGATATCACAAGCCTTAAGAGACATGGTGGATGGAAATCTTCCACCGTTGCCGAAGGTTACTTGGAAGAATCATTTGCAAATCAACTGGCCACTGCTAATCTAATGCAGAACAGGAAAGAGGAAAATAACGCTGACATCAAGAAAAAATGTGAAGCTGCTGGATGTTCAAAATTTGAAACTTTTCATTTGGCAGTTGGTGATGAAAATAACTATAAAGAATCTGAAGTTTCTGTTTGTTCAAATGCGATAGTAGTTCACAATGAAAATAATGGTAGTATCCGTAATAAAAGTGCTTTGTTGTCCGGGATTAACATAGCCAATGTAGAAAACACAACTATAAATATTAATATTCAATACAACTTTAGAAAGTAATGTGTAAATGTTTTCGTCACTAATCAGGGCAATTTTCGTGCCGCATTTCCGGAGTGAAAATAGTACTTTTGCTCCGATTTCAGAAAAACATCTTTACAGAAAATATTTAACTATGCTGTTCCCATCATAAATGTCAGCCGAACCTGCATCGGCCGGCAAATTTAGACACGGCGCGTTCGGGTGGAATACGAGCATTTGCACTGTTTTTGAGGTTATTAAAATTTTCTTTTAGACTAGAATTGGATACCCTATTATTAATATTGTGAAATATTATAATGTCTCATTATTAATAGATTACGCACTTGAAAATAAAAGAATTTGGCGGCATTTTAGTTGATTCAGGGGAACCTGTCCTGTAATTGATAGTCCACGATTTACTTCACTTTTTTAGTTTGTATATCGTCTTGATTATAGTATTTCAGAAGAGTTTATAATACTCAATAATAAGCTAATAATTATAATTCATAACAGATCAAGATGCAGCTTATGAAAAAGAAAAAGGTTGGAATAAATTTATTTTTGGTTTATTTTCTTGAATTTTTGGTAAAAGTCTGATTTGAATGTAGTAATTTTTAGATTATAATTGTAATTATGGTTCTAAGATATGCGCACACAAAATTGCATACAATAGCGGGTGAAGGTCGAATCGGCGGGCGTTATAATAAGTGAGAGGTCAAGATCAACGCGCTGTGATATTTGAACACGTCAGCTGAGTCTGTTTGGCGTGCAAAGACCTACCCGTAAGGGATGAGATGCTAGACCGAAAACAGTAGCGTAACGAGCAGGAAATAAATGAATGACAAAAATAGAGCAAGGAGAATAATTTCTTAAAAGGAAATAAATATACGGATATAAATGAAATCAATGGAAAAACAATGAAAACATAACATAAGTTGTTGGTATTCTAAGTTATGTTTTTGTTGGTAACTGCTTCAATTTGACTCTTTTTGTTTCTTTTTTATTTTTAAATATTACGGTTTTTTCATCATGCGTTAGCTTTCATCTGTTAGCCACATTGCATAGGACGTGTATGAAAACGAAAAATCACAGACAAAAACTCTCTTTGCTACATTACACTAAAAACTAACTTGGAAGGTTTCTCAATAGTCTTTGCATTTACCTGACTTACTTTGTAGTTCTTGTGAAATTATTTTACACGAGCCCGATTTATTAAATTTTTCATGTATTTATCGTCACTTTTTACAGTCCTAAGTCTCTTTTTTAAGCACCTCCGTTTTAAGTACAGTCACTTTCCTTACTATTACTACCTATTCTTAACTTATTGCACAACGGCAAATAAATGATTTGTTTTAGATTCTCTGAGCTGTAATAGTTATTTATGGTATGAGTGTGTTATATTACAAGAGCAAAGTTAAACCCTCGAGACCACTAGGCCGAAAGGGGTCTTTTCTCGAGTAAATTATTTGTAATAACACCCTCGTGCCATTCACAATTTTATCCAACAACTCAATAAAAAATCTGTATAAGGGTTTACACAAAACTCTCCTTGTGCGAATTAGATCAATTTGCAAATAAAAAAACAGTTTGCTGGGATTCGAAGTCCGCGCTCACATGCGAATATTTCGATGCCTGTTTCTAGTCCGTCGCTAGAATAACTGAGCCAGGGGAGTGCGCGAATTGGATGAGTTTCTATTGCGTTATAAAGACACCGTATTATTCTGTCCCATTTGTGATGTTTACCCCGTATCTGTTAGGTCTTGTTTTCACCAATGACAAAGCCTGAGCTATATTCAAATTACTACTTTTATCGTTTGAAACTAAAGCAGGTAGAAGTTGTGACACTAAATATTATGAAAAATCAAAGGCAACAGGGGGTAAAAATATATTAACGTTCCTAATAATACTGAAGCAATAAAAGGAAACATTTGGTAATTAAAAAATTAAATCAATTTGCAAATAAAAAAGTATTCTAGACGGGATTCGATTTCAGCGCCTACAGAAAGCATTTGAAGGGTAAATGAGCACGCCGCGCGTATCGCAACATTATATTGCATTATATTGAACAGCTTATTCTTGTCCATCTTTGTTTTTTACAGTTACCCTGCATCTGTTGAGTCCCATTTTTGTCAAGTGCAAAACCTAAGCTATTTCCAAATATACTATTATCTATTCCTCAGTTAAAGCAAAAATAGGCGAAGTTTTATTTTTTAAAGTTGCCAACCCTGCATATGGCTATGACACACCTTTTAGATGCCAAGCATATATTACGTTAGATAATCAACCATTAATTATGTTATAGCTTACCAAGTAAACTATGCCTTGACTCTTTGAATTAATTAAATATCACAATGATATTTACTTTTTATGGAGAACTCTTATTTTTTAGGGCTGGGTTCATCAAATCTAGTCTGCTACTTTTTGAAGCATTAAAAATTTTTAACCTTAAATTCTCTGACTATCAATGACGTTAAATGTCAAACTTGACTTTCAAATTAATTCAACAAGGTGTACTGACAAATGTATCTCACTTTGACATTTACTACCATTCAAATACGTTATGCAATTATTAACCTCAGTTTATGTCACTTGCTTTCAAAATTGATAGTTATTCAACATTTATTTATTAACTTATCTTAACAAACCTGTATTAGTTGCTTATGTCTTCACCAAAAACAACACTCACCACTGTATTCCGTCTCGAACAAACCACAGCATTCAGCAACAGCAAACTCCTTTTTGACCTGCCAAACTGACTTCGACTCCAAAATCCAGTCCTGACTCGTTCTAGATATCACTGTTCCTCCTAGCTGCTACTGCTCTTTCTGGATACAACCATCACAGCTATTATTCCTCCTGGATGTCTTCACCACAGATCCAAGCCCTGTCAATATGCTACCGGTTCAGTCAAAACCAAACAACTACCCGGCTCCTTTCTTCCGTCCTGGTCTCTGCTGTAAGTTCCTGATCCTCCTAGCTGCTACTGCTCTTTCTGGATACAACCATCACAGCTATCAGCAACCCCTAGATATCCTCGTCACACGATCTGTTGTCCTGGTAAGTTTGTCTCCTTTGATTGATTCCAATTATAACTTTGTCCCATTTATTTTCAGATACTCAGACGTCTCAAGCACCATGCACCAAGTATCCAAATAAATTAATAATTATTGTAAAATTACCTCTTCTTATATGTTGCTTGTACCAATAAATCCAATCTCCATCAACTATTATTATTTCTTGTATTCCAATATTCAAATAATTGTATTAATAACTTCTCATTCACCACTTCATATTACCATTTCAAATTATATAAAAATCAAGCAGAAATTCGTTTTATTTTCAATATTGCTTTAGCCAAATTTTACATTACATCTGTTTTCTTGAGTTCTATTTACGTAACTGTTTTAAACAAATTTTTATATCTAACGATTATTTATACACACTATTTTAGTTATTTTTTTTTTAATAATACTAATACAAAACTTGCTTAACAAACACAATTGTCAATGTAACCTTGGTTTGACTTTATTATATCCAACTATTAATTTCAATACATTCAAATTAGCCTACCAGTATTTAATGAATCACAATAAATAACGCAACAAGAGCTCTGTTTCTATTACTTTGATCATTGAAATCTAAAATTTTATATCCATTAAGATTTAATTATTGTAACTGTTCAAATTTATTAGTTAATTTTTTTTAATATTTCTTTAATATGATTATGCTTCCTGCATCATGTATCATAACAATATATTTGACTGAAATTTTCTCAGTTTCATGCTAGGTAGACATATAATCTGCATGCAAAATATTGTCTTCCTCCAACAAATAGTTTTTGAGCTATAGCGCCAACAGACAGACAGACACACAGACGGAATTGAGAATACTTGTTTTGTACCTCACTAGTGGGTTATGATGTTTACCTCACTAGTGGGTTCTGGGCCACTTTAAAGGTCTAAAATGGGTCCAGTAATAGCATTATAACTTGAAAGTGTTGGACAAAAACCTATACATTACACAAGAAGTGTTTAGTGCAGAAAGGTACTGAGTCAGGGCTGACGAGCTCTTTTAGCACTAAATAGAAACGTTATCAGGGCGTATTGTTGTTCGGGATACCTTTAAACTATATATATGTTTCTATATCAAACTCAAGACACCTAAAAACTGACTTAGGTCCTTTCTGAAATAAACAATTCGATTAATTTTCCACCTAGAATATGGTTATGGTGGTTTTTATTTCCTTCATCTAAGAGTAATATGGCAGTTTCTCTTTCATTAGTTTGCTTGGTGAAGTTATATTAATTAAGAGTTAGTTTCTTGGGTATAATAACTATGGTTATACTTATGTTGGTTTCTTTTCTTAGAGCTTGTTATAGTTTGTATTTATATTCACAAAATCAACATGGTAAGTTGTAGGTACCTGAGTTCTTATTCATTTCTGTTAGAATTTGTACAAGAATATTTAGTATTAGTTTTTTTATTGAATGCCATTAAATTTATTATTTAATGAGAAAGACTTTTTTATTTTGTATTACAGTAATTTTCTGGGTAATTTTACAAATTTATATTGTTTTCTTTATTATTTTTAGTATTATGTATTTTTTTAGAATTTATTTTAAAATCTTTAATTAATTTAGTAATTTATTATCAGAATGTAAAGTCTTACAAGGCTGGTATGTTACCTGATCTTGCTCGCATTGGAGACGTGGCTATATTGATTTATATTATTGAATATTACATTATGGTAAGTAGTTGAAGTTACATTTAATTTAGGATTTTATAAAAAATATTTTAGTATAGCTAGTATCGTCGCGATCGCCTTCCAATATTCCGATGGGCCGATTATTGAATATAATAGTCAGGAATGTTGGTTAGCCGATTATCGTGTCCCACTCATTATTACCAGCTGCATTTGCTAAAAAACGCGCGAAACACCAGGGCACGCAATGTACTATTTTCGGCATGGTGTAACTTTACACCATGATTTTCGGGAATCGACAACCTTAATCATGCTGCAAAAAGGCGCCAATTTTCAGTGTCGTGCAACGTGTATTTGAATTCTCGGCCTACACCAGTTAACAGTGAAAATTCATAATTAACATTTCAGATTTTCTTTTATCGTTTGGATTAGTTGATTTTAACTCATTTTATTAAAACAAATTACAATGAATACGAAAAATTCAGGGTAAGTCATATGATATTATGGTAAATATGTATGCTCTTAAAACCAATAACAACATTTTCAGAAGTCAGTTTTGCCTTATAATGTCTTTAGCCCAAAATAATAATTATAACAAGGATTACCCACATTTATATTTTCCAAAGCATGAAACCACCAAGGGCTTGACACCTGGGGATCGTTCGCCTGCTCTAGCACTTTCCAATACATTTGATAAGCGTAAAATTATTTTTCATTTGACATTATTTTAATGTCTTAATGTTACATTGTTATACAGGATATGGCACGAGGGGGGGGGGGTGGAAGATATTTGTGTAAAACTAACAGTTATATAAAAATTGCTGAATTTTAGGAGGCTGCTGTAAGTAAAACAATTGAATAAAAGAAAACGTTACAAAAAAAATTATTTTTGTGAATTCGAGTGTAACATGGTGGCTTTTAATGTGTATTAATGTTATACAGGGTGCTCAACATTGTCAGGTCATTTTGGTATTTTAAATAGCCACCTAGGCTTTAGGGCAGCGTGCCCGTATGCTAAACCCTTTTAGTTCTTTATTTGGCTCCATCGCCTAATTCCAGAATCATGATTTCGCACATATTTGGCCCCAAACGCAGTATTTCTCGTCGGTTGGAGCCCCCTCTGATGGCGCTTTGGCAGCCGAGCGTTATCGCTCGCAAGAATTCCGAATCTTCTAGAAAACACGCCGTTGTGGCGTGATACCATGGTCGCCGGCATTAATTTGTTTCATTTTATCGCCTCGCGATTGGCTGCCGAGGTTTAGTCACGTGGGGACGCGACCGATGTGACCTGTGGCAGCGCTTCCCTCTGGGCAGTTGATCGCAGCCCGTTGCAGAGAACGTTCGTGTGGTGGTTGTGTGTGTGAGTTTCGAATTGTCTTCGGCGTAGCGTGGGTGCTTTTTGAGCCCAGTTCCTGCTCCCGTAAGTAAGGGATCGTGCCCCCTTCTTCTCGACCTTCGAGGATCTGTCCCGCAGAACGAAAGTGGCCCATTCTTCGTCGTCCAGTTGTACGCGTCCTGACGCGTCTCACGTCGCCATTATGGCGGATGTCCACTCATCCCTATAGCCGTCGAACATCGAAAGTACGTGCCACCTTCTAGAAAGAAGTCTGACTTAGAAACAGACTTGGCATACGTCGAGGTCGCGCCTATCGCGGAAACGTGCCCAGTTGATGTTGTCGAAACGCGTGACGTTAATACTCCCGAGAGGAGGAACCGAGAATCGGCACCCAAGTCAAGCATGCGGTGTTGGAACTGTAACGAACCAGGCCATAGAGCCAGTAAGTGTCCGCGACCCCGCGGCAAGAAATTCTGTTACCGTTGCGGCAGACCTGAAGTGACCGTAAACACTTGTCCCGGTTGTCGAGCAAGAGATAGGGGACAGGGAAACGACCCCGCGAGACGCTGAACGGTCGAGCAGTGTCCTCGCGCGTGTTTAGCAATTCGACTAAATTTATGAAGGGACTTATAGAGGAGCGCGAGACCAAATTTAAGAAAAATAAAGTCATTCTCGATTACGTATTAGAAAGGTCATCTGATGACCGTCGACCGCATGTGACTGTTGAAATCATGGGTTTCGAGTTGTTAGCTTTGTTGGACTCAGGAGCGAATCGAACGATCTTAGGAGCTAAGGGTTGGGACGTGTTGCGTACTGTAGGCCTGCACATAAATAAGAAGCTGAGACCCGTTTGCTCAGTGACGAATGGACAGACCGTAACCAGTCTAGGTACCCTGCACTTACCTATTCGTTTAAATAACAGAGTGGTAGCTATCGATGTTTTAATAGTTCCGGAGGTTCCGCACACCCTAATCCTAGGGATAAACTTTTGGAAGTCAGTGGGAATAGTCCCAGACGTGTTTCGAGGGGAGTGGGAATTCTCAAAACCCGGCTTAGCGGCCATTGATACTCCTACCGGCAATTTGCAGTCTATGTTCGACCTGAACTCGGATCAACGAGCCCAATTAGACACTCTCGTAAACCGACATTTTACTATCGCTAAACCCGAACTCGGCTGCGCCAAGTACGTTCAACATAAAATCACTACTAAGGCGGCACCGGTTAAACAAAGGTACTATCCGGTCTCTCCCGCAATGCAGGCGCATATCGATGCTGAGTTGGACAGTATGCTTAAATCAGGCGTTGTGGAACGTTCTCGTTCAGCCTGGTCGAGCCCGATTTTACTAGTTAAAAAGAAAGATGGAACCTATCGTTTCTGCGTTGACTTTCGTAAATTAAATAGCGTCACCGAGAAGGACGCCTACCCGATACCTTACGTGTCTTCGATTTTGGATCGCTTACGCGATGCCCGGTTCATGACGTCGCTTGATATCAAATCCGCGTACTGGCAAATTGAAATGGAAGAGAAATCTAAGGAACTAACGGCCTTTACAGTACCCGGGCGCGGTTTGTTTCAATTTACTCGCATGCCCTTTGGGCTTCATAACGCGCCAGCGACTTGGCAACGTTTCGTCGACCATGTGTTGGGTCCCGAATTGGAACCTTACGTCTTTGTCTATTTAGATGACGTGATTATTTGTACCCCGACTTTCGAAAAACACGTCGAGATTCTAGACGAAGTATTGCAGCGACTAAACGACGCTGGTTTAACACTGGGTCGTGATAAATGTCATTTTTGCCAACCGGAATTACGATACCTGGGCTATGTCGTTAACGCCCAAGGACTTTTAGTCGACCCCGATAAAGTTTCGGCGATTCTTAACTTGCCGCGACCTAGAAACGTTTCGGAGATACGGCGAGTAGTCGGCATGGCATCGTGGTATCGGCGTTTCATACCAAATTTCTCAGCCATTATTGCTCCGCTGACGTCGTTATTGAAAAAGTTTCAGAAGTTTGAGTGGACCGAGTCATGCGAAGTCGCATTTACAACCATCAAAAATTGCCTAGTTTCGGCACTCATTTTGTCGTGTCCCGATTTTTCTCTCCCGTTTATCGTACAGACGGACGCTTCCAATGTTGGTATCGGCGCCGTGCTGACTCAGACCGTTGATGGCCAAGAACAGGTCATCTGTTACAGTAGTCGGACTCTTACGAAGCCTGAGCATAATTTTTCGGTTACGGAACGCGAATGTTTGGCCGTCCTTTGGGCCATAGAGAAGTTACGTCCGTATGTAGAAGGCACTCACTTCACAGTCATTACTGACCATCATTCACTTATCTGGCTAAATAATCTTAAGGAACCCTCCGGGAGACTCGCCCGTTGGGCTGTTCGTATCCAACAATACGACTTTACGATCAAACACCGTAAGGGAAAAGACCACGTTGTCCCGGATGCGCTATCCCGTGCTATACCCGAAATAGATGTAGTCTCAGTCGTCGATTCTGGAGAACCCGAGGCCGGCGTTCAGGCGCCGAACGACAGTCGAACTGACCGTTGGTATAGGCGCATGTGTACGCACGTCGTAGAAAAACCATTCAAGTATTCGGCGTGGAAACTATCGCGAGGGAAATTGTTTAAACATGTTAACGTAAAATACCCCGAATTGGACGAAGGCACGAGTTGGAAAGAGGTGGTTCCGAAGCCTCAACGTGCCGAGATTCTTCGCAAAAACCATGATGAACCTACCGCAGGCCATTTAGGCATTTATAAGACCTACGGCCGTATCGCTCAGCAGTATTACTGGCCTAAAATAAAGGCGGATGTGACCCGTTACGTTAACCGTTGCGCGACGTGCCTAGCGCAGAAACCCGAACAAAAACGCCCGGCCGGCTTGATGTGTCGTCATCCCGTGGTGGATAAGCCGTGGCAAATGATATCTATCGACATTGTAGGGCCGTTGCCCCGTTCAAAGAAAGGCTACGTATATATTCTGTCCGTGGCTGACTACTTTACCAAATTTACCATTTTCTTCCCGTTGCGTACCGCCACCGCGACCGCGGTGACTCAGAAAATTGAGAACGATGTTTTCTTGCTCTTTGGAGCACCTCAGTACGTCTTGGTTGACAACGGCGTACAGTTTCGCAGTAGAGAATTCCGACAACTTACCGATACGTATAAATCACGAATTATCTTTAACGCGCATTACCATGCGCAGGCCAACCCCGTAGAACGCGTTAATCGAGTATTAAAAACTATGCTAGCGTCGTATGTGAAATACAACCACCGGGAGTGGGATAAATATTTGTCAAAAGTCGCTTGCGCAGTGCGTACCGCAGTACACGAAGTCACCGGCATGACCCCATATTTCGCCAATTTCGGCAGAGAGATACAGTTAGAGGGGACGCGCGCCAATAACCCCGAGGAGGTAGATGTTTCGGAACAAATACGAGTAGAGAGTCGCGAAGACTTGTTACTACGGACTCTCGCGTTAAGGTCGGTATATAAAGACATAGTCAAACGACTAGACGTGGCGTACAAAGCCTCCAAGGCGACATACGATTTGCGAAGGCGCCCGGCTCAGTTTGCCGTTGGCGATACCGTCTGGCGACGAAATTACGTACTTTCCGATGCGGCGAAATATTTTAACGCCAAGTTGGCTCCGAAATTTATAGGGCCGTTTTATATCAATCGGCCAGTTTCGCTTGCCACTTACGAGCTGTCCGACGAGACCGGTGCCCCGAAAGGCACTTGGCACGCGAAAGACCTAAAACCCAATCCCACGGACGTTTAGGCTACTAGCGCCCGTTTCCCTTAACCCCCCCTTCCTTTTTTTTTGTAGGCCTTGACGGCCATACCGCCGGCTTAGAGCCGTATCTTCAGTAGTACCTGCCTTTTCCCGAGCTTCCTTGTTGTGGGAACCCCACAATGCGCCGATCCCGTGACGCGCAACGTGCCCTCTTCAGGTGGCTTGTGGGACAGGTTGCGAGGGACTTATCCCTTTTCCCCCCTCCCCATGTTCTTTTGGAACGGTTGGTCGGAAGTGTGCATGGGAGTAAAACGTTCTATTGACCCGACCTTGACGAGCGCTAACCGCGCGTTTTTTTAAATTATTTTTACGGTTTCAATTTGGAACCCCAAACCCTCCTTCTCTATGCTCTATCTTTACCTTTCTTTTCCCCTTGTCACTACTATCTACCGTGTCCCGGCGACAACTACCCAACCCCGTTGTTCTCTTTCTCTTTCCACCTTCCAAAACCGCACTGTTAGGCGACCGTCATGGACCCGGTGTTAAGGTCCAGTCGGCGTTTCGTGGCCGTCGCCGCAGTGCGTGCCACACCCGTTTCGGGTCTGGTCGGTTACCTTTTTTTTTGGTCGTTTTGGTGGTCGATTATCGACGTGGTTTTGCTAACCGTTGTTGTGGCACTCCTATTTTGGGAGGGGCAGTCGAGCCGGATCGGCGAGACTGTCCTCAGTCTGCCTAGTCTTTGCCCGTTTGGTTCCCCGAGGGAGCCAGACACAAATCGTTTTGTGGACCCCTGGCGGAGCGCCACTCTTTTTGGGACAGCTAGTTTTCTTGTCGCCCGTCTTCCGTGGTCCGGGGAGTGTGTGCTAGCCATCAGCGAACCGCCAGGTCCTACCCAATTTTCGTTTTCCACTGGCGTATCCAGTCTTTCTTCTTCCTCTACTCTCTTCCTTCCTGTCGTACCCTATCTGGTGGCCGGTGTGCGTAATTCCTTTGGGGGTACAGCTATCATATCAGCGTTTCCGGTCGTTTGAGTGCTCGTGGCGTCGCAGCCAAAATGCCCCGTTGATTTTAAGAGACTTCGGGGAACTCTCTTTCAAGTAAGGGGAGTGTCAGGTCATTTTGGTATTTTAAATAGCCACCTAGGCTTGAGGGAGCGTGCCCGTATGCTAAATCCTTTTAGTTCTTTATTTGGCTCCATCGCCTAATTCCAGAATCATGATTTCGCACATATTTGGCCCCAAACGCAGTATTTCTCGTCGGTTGGAGCCCCCTCTGATGGCGCTTTGGCAGCCGAGCGTTATCGCTCGCAAGAATTCCGAATCTTCTAGAAAACACGCCGTTGTGGCGTGATACCATGGTCGCCGGCATTAATTTGTTTCATTTTATCGCCTCGCGATTGGCTGCCGAGGTTTAGTCACGTGGGGACGCGACCGATGTGACCTGTGGCAGCGCTTTCCTCTGGGCAGTTGATCGCAGCCCGTTGCAGAGAACGTTCGTGTGGTGGTTGTGTGTGTGAGTTTCGAATTGTCTTCGGCGTAGCGTGGGTGCTTTTTGAGCCCAGTTCCTGCTCCCGTAAGTAAGGGATCGTGCCCCCTTCATCTCGACCTTCGAGGATCTGTCCCGCAGAACGAAAGTGGCCCATTTTTCGTCGTCCAGTTGTACGCGTCCTGACGCGTCTCACGTCGCCATTATGGCGGATGTCCACTCATCCCTATAGCCGTCGAACATGGAAAGTACCTGCCACCTAAGACTGCAGCCTGTCGCAACTCAACTGTACCAGGCTCCCCAACCGCCTACATATTAAGGTATGTGTCTTTGAACTGATTACCGCTGTGAACGCGAGTGTACCTGTTCCGCGGAGAGCATTTAAGCCCCGCGTACGAGCTGTATTGGGACGCCGCGAGCGAGCCCGTCACATCTCTTGTGCCTACAGGCACAGTCGTCATATTTGTTCACTACTGTTTGCTGCGTAAGGCGTCGCGCCCGCATATTTGTACATTCATTCCAAATTACAGACTGTCCATGTTGCAAGTGCTAATTTGTTCATTACTGTTTGCTGCGTAAGGCGTCGTGCCCGCATATTTGTACATTCATTCCAAATTACAGACTGTTCATGTTGCAAGTGCTAATTTGTTCATTACTGTTTGCTGCATAAGGCGTCGCGCCCGCATATTTGTACATTCATTCCAAATTACAGACTGTCCATGTTGCAAGTGCTAATTTGTTCATTACTGTTTGCTGCATAAGGCGTCGCGCCCGCATACTTGTACATTCATTCCAAATTACAGACTGTCTATGTTACAAGTGCTACTTTGTTCATTACTGTTCAACATCTGTCGCTAGGTTTAGAGCGCGCGCCAGCTGGTGTTCTTAGATATAATCTATTTATAGATATAGGGCGACGCACTCTGCTGCCCCATTGTAACCCGTGAGTCAATACATGATTTGTTAGTTAAGGGAACTATTGTTTTGTTTCGACTTGTGCATGTTCTGTTTCAGATAAGCGCCCCCTTCAGTGTACTGATTATTGTGCGACGGGACGAAGGAGCTTTGAGAGTACAGGTGGGTGAGACAGCTGCGTAGTCGCGGTCGGATTGGCACCTAATTACAATCCTTGCATAAGGCAATCTCGAAATTGTTATTTGACCTTGCAACTCTTGAGTAATCCTATCGACGGAGTATTTTGCGTGCTTCGCTCCCGTCTAACCGTCCAGGCCCGGTTAGTCGGGTTAAGACAGGCTTGGTGGCGCCCTCATAATTCTGACATACCCTATATATATATATTATGCCGCAACACGCTTGCCCAGAACGTATCGTGTGACTCACGCCCGACTCCCTGAGCGTTCCAGCCGTGGCCTTCAGCCTATTTTGAACCGATCTCAGGGCAAGTGTGCCAGTTTTTCAGGACTGATTCCGTGGTGCGATGCTCACCTTGGGTGGGTGTCGTAAAGTTCTTTTAATACCGTAACAACATTTGTAAATTTAATAATGTTTTTTTTAAATAGACTGGGGTACAAGCAAACGTTAAAGGCAGGAGAAAATTAAATTTTAAACTATTGCATTTAGGAGTAGGAAATGATATTCAGAAGAAAGCTCATTAAAAGGACTTTTAAAAATACAGAGATAGAAATGGTGGTATATTTAAAATAGTCGAAATGGTTAAATTTGCAAAGCTCTCTCTGTGTAGTTTTAATACCCACCGAACAGAAGGCAAAATATTGAAATATTTACCATAATTACGTATAGGATTTTGGTGTAAGTATTTTTTTAAGATCTGATTTCATTTGAGACTGGAATTAATTTACTTCGAAATTTCTCGTTCTTTTCGTGTTTATTATTTCTTGCATCAACAATGACTGCATTTTTATTTTCTAAATCTGGTTTTATGTTTTGATAAAGTGTTTAAATTATTACTTTAACGGTTTGTTGGTTTACCCTGGAAATAAAGCATCGTAAAAGACTTAAATTGTTTTTTGTTCAAACTCGCATATTTGAAAAACACTTTAATTTAGGAATGTGAAGTAAGATATCAAATGAAAGCTTATTAAAAGAGTTATTCAAAAATATAAGGATATACACGGCATTCCATTAAAAAATAATCGGGAATTATTAAATTTGCAGGTGTCCAACACCCTGTATAGTAATAACACCCAGCGCCACCATTTTACATTCGAAAGATAATTCAGAAAAGCATTTTTTTCTTAACATTTCCTTTAACTCAATTATTTTCTGTTACTTCAGCATTGTTTGGTATAAAATCGTTAATATCTCCAAAACAGTTATCGTGATACCCATACAGTTTTATATTAAAATGATTAGTATTTCATCACAAAACTTTTAAGCTACTTAAATAGAGGGGGCATTCCATTTAAAAAAAGTATGTTTGATGGGCCATACTTTTTTGAGCAACACCTTCGTACCTACAATTTTTATGTAAGCGACTTTTATGTAACTATAAAAATATTAGAAATATTTTCCACTCCCGCCTCCTTGCTAGACCCTGTATATCGCAACTTTTATTTTTCATTGTTTCTTAAAAAAACATTTTTTGTTCTGTGTAAGTACAGCAGTTTAATAAGTTTGAAATTATTGTTTACAATTTATATTAAAAATTTAATGTTGCTATGTTCTGACTGCACTTCTACTTCTAACCCTCAGTGCATTATTATAAAACATCGTTTTCTTAGATCGATTAGCTATCGATAGAATTTCCACCAGTCATTCCCTAGACAACAACAGGACCTTGAAAGAGGTTTATTCGGATATTGCAAATAACACTTATGGTAAGTTTACTAATCCGTTATTTACCCTATATTTTTTAATTGTCAATGACTTTATTATAATTTATGATTGGAAAACTTACGTTATTTCAGTGGTATCTCAGAGTGTCGTGCAGAAGTAGCTTCAAGCCTTTTAATTGTCAAGATAATGAAATGAAACTTGGTAAAATGAATTAGTGATAAAGAGAACTTGTGAACACTTCTGACCTGGCTGAAAATGTCTTTAAACAACTTTCTTATTTCAAATGGGACCAACTACTATTTTGTACTTAACAATAGACTCATATTTTTGATAGCAGATTGCCATTTTTTAAAATATAGTTTTTGGAGTGACACTCTATTTCCATCAGTATCTTATAAAACGGCTCATTTTTTGTTTACGTTCACACTGCTCTTTCATACGGTCTCGAACGAAATTTGTATCAATCATAATTTATACTATGTTTTCTTAGATGAATCTCCACGTCCGTTACTAGACATGAACAAACCAACTATTCGAAGGCAGTTATATTATCCAAGTACAACTAAAACCTTCAGTATTATTCTGTTTCAGGCTTATATTTTTTCGTTTCCACATCAGTAGGAATTTTATCACAATATTTATAGTTCTTTTTTAAGTTTTCAATGGCATCTGCTATTTTTCATTTTTCCATCATAATTTTTTTTAAATGCTCATTTTTGTACTTGTTTTCATACTGTAGTTTCATACAATTTACAACTTATAAGTCTTTCATGCCGCTATCATAATGAAACTCTGGGGATGACTTTTGAGGACTGCGCTTTCTATTTTATTTTATTCTAATCTATTCTCTCGTAACAAAACTTTTTCATACAAATATAGTACTGTTTTTTTTCACTGAATATGGAAGCTACCCATAAAACTGTGTTCAATGTACGAGTATAACATTTTTGGATGTGACAAAAATTCAATTCTACGCCCCCGTTCTCTATTAAAGAGAATGTAGGTCTAGTGAATCTCTAATTAACAATAATGTATTTTCTTAGATCGGTCACAGATAAACTGCATTTCGGCTCGTTCGTCGCCAGATGATAATAATGTTCCCACAACAAGTTGCCACATGACAAAACGATTGAAGTAGACAAACCCCAAAATTGTATCATGCCCACCAGCATCTAGCACCGCTTCCAACGTATCTGGTAAATTTACTATTATTTGCGATTTATTTCAATTAAAATTTCTAGTTAAACATATGTAGCTGTCATTATATTTACTCATGCATACACATTATAACACTATATTCTGTGACCATTAAGGGGAATAAATATTTCTCTCAAATCTCTAATCTGAGCATTGGATCATGTGCAAACACAATGTAATGTACTTTTACTTTACTAAAAACGAAATAAGAATTTTTTATAGTTATTTAAGAAACAATTGTAAAAAGTCCCGCTTTATTGCATGAACTGATTTACAACACGAGCGAGTGTTTTAAAAGCTGTGAGTGCAATGAAGAGACTGTTTAGAAGTGTGTCTTACAATGTTTTATCTACGATCATAATAATTTGAATCTAGTGAAACTTTCTATCCTCAAATTCATGTTTAGGAGTTTGGGAATCAATCAGTACTCTTTTAGAAGTGTAGTATATTGGATGTGGATGCACACTAGGGATGTTCCGAATATACAAAAATTCGTATTCGCGAATACGAATGCCGAATACAAATACTGTTATGAATATTCGCGAATACGAATACGAATACGAATACATGACTTTGAGTGAATAATCTCAACATCAACATTGTTTTTGTACGCACTGCAAATTTTAGAAATAGTATGGAAAATAGTTTTGTTTTTTATTTAATGTTATAGAATGGTTAATATTTTAAAAAAATGATTTATTTAATGTATGAATACCTGTTTTATATTTTTATTAAAATCTTATCTATATTTCTATAATTTTAATGTCAAACACTCGTATAATATTCGTGTTAATTTTGGCGAATAGGATTACGAATACAAATATTGAAAATATAGCGAATACTCGCGAATAAGAATACGAATACGAGTATTCGGAACATCCCTAATGCACACTAACGTTTTTTTACATATGTTTTCTAACAATAACAGTATAACGATAAAGTATGATCAAAAATTATTTGCATCTAGTATGGCCATGGAATAGTTCCTAATTTATGAATGCAACTACGTTTATAATTAATGTCAAATTTTGACATTTGCTTTGGGAGTCATAGTTGTATTCATAAATTAGAGTATTCCATGGCCATACTAGATGAAAATAATTTTTGATCATACTATTTGTGTAAACAAGTTAGAGTTTATTTTATATGCATTATAAAATAAAATAGAAATATTAATTACTTAATTATTCGTTTCAGTTTTTCTACATAATCATGACTTGGAAGCAACCACACCTAAACATGTACTCTCTTCGACTGTAAATTCGTACAATAAAGATTTTTTTTGTATTTTTTGCAACTCTGTTGTTTGTAGATTCCGTAGATACATAACAACCGCTCACAAGTCTGAAAAAAAAGTGAAAAATCTTTTACGGTATTTTGCAAATCACCCTGAACACAACGCATTAGTTGCCAATATTCGGAACGAGGGCACTTTCTTGTTTAACACTAATTCCGCATTTAATAATGGATAATTAATTGTTAGCCGGCGTGCTAATGAAAAAAAGTCAACCAAAGTGGATGATTATCTACCGTGTTGCCGATGTAAATCTTTTTTCAAAAAAGACAATAGATTGGGAGAGTTTGGCTCAATCGAAAATTATACATATACAAAGCAAAATTAAGTACTTTGGATCTACATCCAAATGTACCGACACTGTTGATACGTTTAAAAAATGACAATATTTCTTCTACAATAAAGCAAGACACTCTTTTGCTTCAGCACGCATCATATTTGTGCAAAAAATATTCGTCAGAGTCTCACATATTTAACTTTATTAATCAAAAGTTAAAGCAATTGGATAGATTGCTAATAGCAATTAAGAAATTTGCTCCAGAAATTGTCGACATGGCTGACTGTCTGCAACCAAAAAATTTCAATAAAATTGTTCTTGGTGTTCAAGATGTATGCAAATTTAATGCAGAAACTGGGATATTTGAAATTCTGTCTATGGCAAATCATCTTGGAATGTATTTGAAGGAATGTGCTAATGTGTTGTATACCAAATGCATATATAGCGAAAATTTAATTAAACAAAAATTAGTAAATGATTTTATCGAATTGTTGGGAATCCAGTACAGTATTTAAATTTCTCATGCTGCAAGAAAAAACTTTGCGGAAAGTAAATGGAACAAACCAAAATTGCTTCCACTAATCTCAGATATCCAAATATTCAGAGATCATCTTGTAAATTCAGCAAATGAAGTGTGTAATATTTTAGAAAAGCAGGTTTCAAATACATTACGTGGAGAAAGCTTGTGGAATTAACGGCCGTGATTATTCTTACTTCTAACCGGAAAAGACTGGGAGAAACAGAGCGCCTTCTTCTTCGAAATTATGAGATGAAACAAGGAATAACTAAAGATTCTAAAGAAACTACTGTGCGATACCTGTCAGAGAATAGATATTAGGGGAAAATTAGGCAAAAGTGTTCCAGTCTTAATTCGCAACCAGCATATCAAATGCATCAATATGTTTCTAAAATTTAGAAAAAAAGCTGGTGTTGATTTGAACGTTTACCTTTTCGGCATAAAAAATACTTTTGTGAGAATCACTGACGTTATGCGACGTGAATCTAGTTTATCAGCAGCACAACAAACGAATTTGCTTAGAGCAACTTGTTTAAGAAAGCAAGTTGCAACAACTTCATAACTTCTGAAATTCATAAACTGTATTATCGTACACCAGAGTTGACATTACAGATTGCGTCACTTTCAAAGTTACTAATTCCTGTCGACGAGGGTAACCTTAAAAAATATAAGCATAAAGGTCTCCAAGATTTAGACGTTTTGTCTTATCTACATGTCACACAAGATACTGATGTAGAGATCGTGGAAGAAAATCTTGAGAAACCTGCAGATACCGCCAAGGCTGTTGAGGTATCACCTGATACATCTGACTTTGAAGTTTGTCCACTCCCACCACTGACTCGAAAAACAAGTCGTAAACGATTACGTAAGAATTATAATTATTGTAATATAAAATTAACCTTTTTTAAAAACTTTTCAACCGATTGCATTCAGATGTCACCTTATAATACTTTCAGTTGTTCACCTTGAGGAGACTAATTAGAAGTATATACTATTATGATATACAGGGTTGCTGCATTATTGCTAAGTTTTCGGCTAGATGTCGAATAATCTATATACATAAAAATCAATCGCCTTGTGCTAATAACGCAAAAACTCGAGAACGACTTAATCAATTTGGATGATTTTTTTTTTTGTTTGTCTTACTCCCGAGGTAGTTTAGCAAAAAAGAAAATTCGGAAAAACCCAAAGGAAAAGCTGGAAAATTGGAAAATATCGAAAGTGTGTTTTTGTATACACTGCACGACTTTCTATTTGCAGTCATACTTTTATGATTTTGTGCTTAATGGTTTAAGGGGTTTTCCCCATCATTTCATAGTCCAAAACAACGTTTACCGGGTCAGCTAGTTTTAAATATTCCTGACGTATCATTTCTACTGTGCAAAACTACTTTGGAGAAAACTTTCCAATTATTGGAGATTTAATACTTAATGTGTCAAAGTCAATCTCCGTTAATTTGTGAGTTTTCTTTGAAGAAGTTTTGCACAGTCAAACCAAAACAAAATATCAGGAACATTTAAGATAATTCAATATCTAATCGAAAATCAAAAATAATAAAAATCATATCAGTATGATTTTCCACCGCAGAAGTTTAAGATCTACTAATAATAAATATAATCATTAGTACACAAGCAGTTCAAAAATATAATTATAATATCACAAAACTAATGCTTTAGGAGTGCCAAGATATTAACATTTCTTCTTTTACACAGAGGCGGATTATTGTAAGTCTCAAGACGCCGACGATGAATTGGAGGAGCCATTTAAAGATTCTGGTTCAGAATATTTGCCGTCGCCCGAAGTACTCCCTGAAGAAACAGAATTGTAAAAAATTAAGTCCACTCCTACAAAAGGTAAGATTGTTTTTATTTTCGATATTTACTGCTTTCCTTCAATGTCATTTCTTAATATCATAAATATTACATATTATGTTCATACATATTTTATTACTTAAAGAATCACTTGCATATCCACAATTCGCTTTCTCATAAGATATGGTTACTAACAATAATTTTATATCTCTTTGCAGAAAAGATTCGAAGAGTTACTTGGAAAACTCCGGCAAAGAACGTAGTGGGGAAACACTTTGCTGATCGTTTACGGTTAGGAACACTACCGCCGGATAAAGAATGCATTGAAGTGCAAAGAAAATATCCAGAACTTTACAGAAGGAAGCCTATTCAGATAAAAGCCTATATAAATAATCAAAATAAATTACAGGTCAAGAAAAGATAAGTAAAACCTTTTCCAAAACGTTTGGCCAAATAAAATTTTGGCTAAAATGTTATGAGCTCTTCCAACACAATCGATCCCTTAAATATGATGAAGTGTGATCCAAATTTCTAATAAAAAAGCATTTTAGCATATTTTAAGAGTTCTCTGATTATGGGAAGAGCTCATAAAGTATTGGCTAAACTTATGCCACGAGAACTGGTTTTTACTTTTTTTATATTTTCTCACAATTCTTGGAAACGAAAATGGAATTTGAAATCCCAAATTTTGTATTTGGCCATTTTATAATGATAAGATACTATATAATCAGATATCAGAATACATTTTTTAAATCGCATTCAACAATTGTGACCATAGTACATAATATGTATAGGTACTCTGTTCACATCTTTTTTGTATGAAAGTTGCTCATGAGGTCTCCGCAATTTAGCTGTGTAAATATACATAATTGCCATATTTAAGCAGAACAGAGAATTGAACATTAGCAATCTTTCTGTATGTATTGAGTTTCAGTAACTGTGTAACAAGACATTTTTAATTAAGCACATAAAGGGTCTTAAAATACTTTAAATTTTAAATGTTTCCTCAAGTGCTATCAAAATAGGTAATCCAACCGGCAACAATCTTCTATTCTGTCAAATGGCAGTAAATTCGTTGGAGATTATAAAGGTTATACAACAAAATAAAAATTACAGTTCTGTTCATGTGCCACTTAATAAAAAAATCCAAGGCCGACTTTTATGCAAAATGGATGTTACCCTGTTACATGTACTATCCAAAACAAAAAAAAAACTGGGACATCTCTTGAAAGAGGTTTCGACATTATTTGGTTAGCTTAAAGAAGGCTTTAAACAATTATAATTACTAACAAGTTGACAATTAAGTTAGAAATATCTAGCAACTACACATAGTGAAGCAGTCACATTCACAACAAAACATATTAACTGTACCAGTTTTTTGTCTTGGATACTACACGGACAGATTTAGAACAAATTAGACAATTAAAAAATATCAATTTTAGAATCGGTTGAAATACGTAAAAGTTGTAGCCAGTTTCAATGTTTATTTGTAAATGTAATTTCTAGGATATTGTTAATGGTTTAATAAACATAATTAAATTACAAATTTTTTATGTACATATAACATTATTATCCTTTAGCAGTGCAAGTAGTTGTTAATTTTCATTATTTACTTGTTTTATTTGTTTCTCTTTATATATAATACATAATTAATTTCTCTTACTAATATTATAATACATCAATCCAATTGTTAAGTTATTTTTAATTGAAAAGGTTATCGGTTTAAAGTTTCTATTTATTTTTTCATATAATGTATCTATTTAAATGTATTATATGGGTCTACCGTACAATATCTTTACCTTCCACGCTGCGAAAATTATTCAATGTATTGAAATATGCGAAATAAATATTAGATACACTTTATTTTTATTTATGTCCGGGAAAAGTGTATAATAATTAATTATTATATTGCATTCTAATTTTTCACATATGCAATTCCCATACGATTTTTTTAATATTCCATTTCTAAGCAATCAATAATATTCTATTTTAATTGTAACAAATAACGTAAAACAAGAAAATATAAAGAGTTGATGAAAAGGGGTGATAAATTAATTTGGTATAAGCAAATACTTAACCTATCTTCTTTGATATTGTAATAAATAATCGCATGCTTCTTCCTGTTATGAAAATATAAAAATTAATATATTTCCACCATAATATCGACACACTTGAAAAAGTGCAGTTAAGAAAGGGTGCAATCAAGATTTTTATCATAGACGAGAACTAGCGCGGCGGGAAATTTAAGATGAATGTGAAGCACCAACTTATACGGCCCGTGCATTTCGTAGCCATGGCCCTGAAATAACTCACCACACCATACACATTTTAAATTAATTTTTCAGTTATCGGCAGAAAGTTCTATTTTTCTAGCTGAAGTAAATATTGAATGCTATAAATACTTCCAATTGTTTACAAATATTATATAATATTAAAGATGTACCGACCGTTTAAAAAGTTGCGTATTGGATCCTGGCTCTGTTATGCACTATGTGGCTCCAAAATAACGCACCAGGACATATGGATGGCTCTGAAATTGCGCGTTTACGAACATATATATATATATATATATATTACGTTTTAATCGTGTCTATATATGCACAGGGCAAAGAGCATATACAAGGAAGCGACTTTGTATTTTGTAGATATACAAAATATACAGTGTGTTTCACTTTACATGGAAGCACCCCTGTATTTTCTTTGTTTTTGTATGAATCAATTTAAGTTTTTTATCTTTTGTACAACTCAGCAAGAGGCATCTATTCATGTTTTTGAGCGCAAATGACGTTATTAGCCTGGCCTACTACGATCAAGAACATGGGTCGCATTGTCAATATTTTGCATCGCATTAGAGTTACAGCAAAAAGTCATTAAGAAAAGTTGTTTAGAATCAAAAGAGTATCCCAGATACCGATTTTCGTTTAATAATTCGAATTTTTAATTTTTATTTATAAATTTGTCCAAGTCCCAAATTTCAACTTTTAATTTGGTATCAAATGGTGCCATGGAGAAACAACATTTTTATTATTGTTGCAAACGTCATTAGCTAAATGGCTGAATTACGTTTAACTGTTGGTGAGAAAGTAGAAATAATTAGAATTACTGGTAAAAATGCAAGATCCAATAGAGAAGTAGCTAGAATATTTAATGGAAGGCATCCAGGGAGCGCACCTATTTATCCTGGAACTGTTTCAAAAATTAATCAAGTTTTTAATTTAACTGGAAATGTTGTTAAGCCCAGACCAAGAAGGATAGGTCGAGACCATCCCTTGGAGAAAATGATTTTGGCGGCTTATGACGCTAATCTTCGTGCTAGTATTAAGAGATATGGCATTAATGTAACTAGTGCACCATCGAAAATTGGGCGCTGCTTGCATCGTCAGAAACTGAGTTCCAGGATAAATAGGTTCACGCCCTCGATGCCTTCCATTAAATATTCTAGCTACTTCTCTATTGGACCTTGCATTTTCACAAGTAATTCTAATTATTTCTACTTTCTCAGCAATAGTTAAACGTAATTCAGCCATTATTAAAGGCTAATGACGTTTGCAACAATAATAAAAATGTTGTTTTTCCATGGCACCATTTGATACCAAATTAAAAGTTGAAATTTGGGACTTTGACAAATTTATGGATAAAAATTAAAAATTCGAATTATTAAACGAAAATCGGTATCTGGGATACTTTTTTTATTCTAAACCACTTTTCTTAATAACTTTTTGCTGTAACTCTAACGCGATGCAAAATATTGACAATGCGTCCCATGTGCTTGATCGTAGTAGGCCAGGCTAATAACGTCAATTGCGCTCAAGGACATGAATAGATGCATCTTGGTGAGTTGTACAATTGGTAAAAAATTCAAATCGATTCATACAAAAATAAAGAAAATACAGGGGTGCTTCCATGTGAAGGGAAACACACTGTATATAAAAAAAACTTAGAAATGTCTTCCTCTTTTTTGCTAGACATATTCTGCTAGTTCCCATCAATAAGAACAGTTTTAATATTAAAAAATATTCATATTAAACAGAGGTAGAGCTGTTCAAAATCTGGGATTGTCATAAAATAAATAAAAAATCTATGAGTGCGTTGCAAAATGAATCACACTGTATGATGTAGTTATATGTATAATAAGCATAGAAAGTAGAATTTGTTGCACGGAGTGCATTGTTTCCAATCCTCCCTATAATCCGGTTGCAAAAGCACAAGGTCAACAAATACCTAACTTTCTATATGCATTTTATACACGATTCTTTCTACAAGCTTAATTAAGTAACTTTAAAAACTGTTTAATAGTATATAATTTAGTACTTCAAAAACAATCCAAAACTAGTAATGCACAATCTAGTTACTATTAATAAGCTTGTTTTGTAACAAAATATTACTGTCAGTTTGATAAGGCGTTTATTTTCTGTGCCTCAAATTTAATCGACGCACTAAAAGTGTTTCCACAACAATGAACCTTACATAAATAAAATGTAATACTTTCTAAGCCCCCAAATGTTACAAAAAATCCAACTTTCTATTAGTGACTAGGAAAAAGTAATTATAGAATAATTTCTACTCACATATTTCATTTAAAAATCTTAATAAAAAGGTAACAGTTGGAACGCTCCATGCTTTTCCTAGAACTTGTTGGCGTTGAATAATTGACAAGTTTCCTGTGTCTGTATAATGGCATGGGAATCCAAAAATCTTTTCTAGTTCAGTTATCCACACTGTATCCGGTCTTCCAAGGGAATCAAGAACAGGATACTGTAGTTCTGTGTCTGAAAATAAGAGCATAATATATTTATTAATACAAAATATACGTGTTTTACTTGCTAGTTTATTTATTTATTACTATTGTTAATTGTATACATATCCTATATCTTTAGTAGCATATAAAATCATAACGGGTGTTCGTTAATTATTTGGTCAACTCACCTATGACAAAATTTTGTTTTTGTCACAGCATGTCTTAGATTAAATCACATAGGCATAACCTCACTTTAATGTAATTGTAAACATGACAATAATAAAACACATGCTAATATAACTTTTAGATAATTTACTATAAAAGATGCTGAAAATGGCCACCATCTTTTTGGTAACATTTTAATACACAATGCTTAACAGAGTCTATCACATTTTCTAACATGCGTGGGGTGTTATTAATTTCATCAAATTTTTGTGAAATTTGTTGCCTAAGTTCCTCTAAATTATTGGTTGGTGTAGCATATATACAATTTATAATGTGAGGCTATACAAAAAAATCACAAGGTGTGAAGTCGCACGATCTCCCAGGCCATGGGATTTCTGTATTTCGACTGACAATTTGATCGCCAAAGAATTGTCGTAAAATAGCCAATGTTTCATGTGTGCAGTGAGGTGTTGCAACATCCTGTTGAAAGTACCCTTCTTGCAGTTCATCATCATGTAATTCCTCTAGAAACGGCTGTAAAATTTCATGTGGATATATTTCCGCGTTTATGATGCCTATAAATTAAAAGCAATAACCAAAAAGTCTAATTTTGAGAACATTAAATAAATTACCTTAAAAAAATATAGGTCCAATTATCCTTCTACCACTGATGGCAGCCCAAACCCCAATCTTTTCAAGATGTAGAGACGTTTCAAGAATCGCATGAGGATTTTCAGTGCTCCACGTTCTAAAATTTTGTGAATTGACAAATCCTGTTCTGCAAAACCATGCTTCGTCAGTGAAAAAGCATTTTCTTAGTGTGTCATCATTGTTATTAAGGGTGTTGATAAACCATTCACAGAATAGCAATCTTTGTGCAGGATTACCTGGCAATAATTCTTGAACTACAGTCATACGATACGGATATAACTACATGTCTTTATGCAACATCATGTGGCACGTTCCTACAGAGAGGTTAACTTGTGACAAATTGCGAATGAAAAAGTTTTAGGAGTATTTTCCATTACTTCTGTAGCTCCAACTATAGTCTCGGCACTACGCTTCAATAGTCAGCTTGCACCTTCTTGATGAGCAGGACTTTCAGTTTTGCGAAAAAGTTTGACATTGTCTTGAAATAGTTTATAATCAACAACCTCGCCGGGAAACTTGGTACGATACTCTTCAAAGTAATTCTGTATTACTGAATATTTCCAAACGTCATTGACCTTCACTCCATTACGAAAATAACTTTCCACCATAAACGTTTTCTGTTCTAATGTGAACACCATTTTATAAACGTAAAAAATAACGATGATATAACACGTAAGTTATGAAAAGAACTGACTTTTGAACAAAAGCTGCAGAGGAAAACGTATTTCTAACAATTTTTTGAGATAAAATGACAGCTGACGTATTCGCTATTCGCGCCGGCGCGGTATATTACGAGTTACGACATGCGCTTCAAATTAATTTATTTTGTCAGAGCACGCTGAACCGGGATAATTTATGAACACCCGTTATAAAATATCTACACCTCAGGCCAAACTTTAAGTCTGTGATAAACAACAATGTTTTTAGTGTAGGATATAATATTTAACAATTACAAATTTCTTTAAACATGTCCCAATTATTCATATAATATTCCCTGTAAATTCTCTAAGGGTTGGAGATTTTTCTAAAAACTGCAAGATTGATTTTTTCTTCTCCATTAATGCATTAACGTAATCGTCAAAATTATATACACTATGTAATTTTTTCTAGCAACTAACAAAGAATTCATTATTTCAGTATTTCATAGGTAGCAATGAAAACACTAGGTAATTCAGAGATTTCCTGCATTCTGCAAACAACACAGAAAACGTTGGTGATACGACATTCACAAAAGATTTAGTTTACTACAGAGTACCAGCACATCTATTTGCAGAAGCAGGAAGATTGATGTAGTAGCATAGTGGAAATACTGCTACATACAATAATGAGAAAAATTGTTACTGCATCTGCAGCTGCAGAGAAATTATTTGGTTCACTTGTTAGATTAATTTTTTTTAAATAGTCTTATATACCTACCTACTTATTAGAAAATGAAACCACTGCGGTTGGGCTTTTAGCACAGACTAACTTGATTTTTTGTACTTAACAATCGAGTAATTTACATTATATCTGGTTACAAGTAGCCTTCAACAGATGTCGTTAACAACACAGTTTTTAGATATAATTTCAGTACTATATCAAAAACTATTATAATGGAAATAAACCTAAGTTCTTAGTGAATTTAACATGCTTTACAGTATTCAAACCCTTCGTTAGAATATCAGCAGTCATTTCATCTATACAAAGATATTTGAGTTCTACATAATTATTAGATATGACTTCACGAACAAATTGATGCTTTATATCTATGTGCTGAGATCTTTTATGATGAATAGGATTTATTGCTAATTTTTGCGCACTCTGACTATCGTTGTGCAAACTAATGCAATTAATCCTACCAGTTAATTCCTTAAATATATGGCTTCCTTTTAAACTTCAGTCAAAGCTATATATTCAGCTTCCATGCTACTTAACGCTACAGTTTTTTTTAGATTGTTAGAAAACACAAAGAAGTTGTCGACATACAAAGTTATAACAGTAATTAAATTTTTTTTTTAACATAAACACAAGACTTGGAATCTGATCGTTTATAACCCAAACCTAATAAAACCTCATCAACACGTTTGTTCCAAGCTCTTGGAGCCTGTTTGAATCCATAAATTTCTCTCTTTAATTTGCATACCTGTAGTTTGGTAGGTACCTGTCTTTACAAAACCTTCCAGTTGTTCCATATATTACATTTTCTTCTAAATGTCTGTTTAAAGAAGCTGTTGTAACATCAAGATGGGTAACTTTTAGACCCAATTTAACAGATAAACTTATCAGCAAATGTAAAGTTCTTCTTGAACTGTTATAGGATCGTCTAAAACTGATTTATTAACAAGCATATATGTCACCTAGTCTTCAAAGTTTCTAGGTTTTACACCTCTTCTTGATCTTCAAACTGTTACTGGAGTTTCTACTTCATATGGTGGTTCAAAATCATCAAACGTCGTCTCTTCTAAGGTGTCACTTGAATCCTCTTCACTTCCTTGAATTATTTCATCCTGTTCATCGAGCTCCTGCGGTTTGATCTACCCCCACTGAATCTGAGTTACATGCGCATGGGCCTTTGAAGCGATATACCAGTCGGTGTCGTGAAACTAACCACATAAAGCTTTTCATTTGCTCATTAATCTCTTTTCTATCCCCTTTAGTGCTCCTTGTGTCCTTTTTAATGTCTTTAAGTTGTTGATTCACACTCTTAATTATTTCTGCTACATCCCCCATGTTTTCTGTCTGTTTTTGCTTCTTTTGTGGTAGTGTCCTCTGTAACATTGAACTCCTCTTGGAGAACGGTTTTCCCTGTTCTACGGTTTCTATTCTTTGTCCTTCTGTTTGTACTTCTTCCTTCCTTTTCCTTTTGCTTATATACTCTTTTATAGATTTTGTACTTCCTGTTCTATTCCCTTTCCGGTTCATTTCAGTCATTTGAGTTATGGTTTAATCTAATTTCTCTTGCGCTTCTCTCCTTGTGACCCGTTTGCGTGAATTGCCTTCGCTCGTGTTTGTGCGTGTATGGGCCGCTTTAGCTCAAAGCCGGTTGCATCGTCTGAAATGTATCAACTTTGAGCAAGGTAGCCGCGTGACATATTATGTCGTGTGACGTATTAGGATGCAATATCTCTGTCGCTTCTGTGCAATTATCGTCTCTATTACACTGATCACTTCTCACTTTCACTGTGTTGTTTTGTTAACTTACCGCACTACTCTTAAGTCCAGTTGGTCCCGGCCTTCTCACAGCGCTTTTAAACTCTAATTTGAACTCATTTGGTTTACTTTTCACTGTGAATACTGTGATTCGTATTTGGAGTCGATGCTGCACTTGACAATTACTCGACGTCTTCTTATCACTCCTGTTAGGGAATTAAAAAGGCAGTAAGCATCATTTCAGGGTTGATATATGAACCATAAAATACACGTGTCGAGCAGAAACTCCTTCTCTCAAGCTTGGCCAAAAATCGGTCACGCAATCTCTCATCCCCATAGCGCTTTAGCCAATCACATTGCCGAATTAATTGCCTGCTCCATTTTCAAGTAATAGTTGTGAACATCTGATTCTCTCTAGCCACGAACGGGTATCCTTTCTAGTATCACGGCGTCCGAATCTTTAAAAAAGGTTTTCGCGGAGTCTTCTTGGTGTTCAGAATTCAGTTTGAGCATTTGAATTAGGGTCAGGGACCATTCCAAAGCAAGCTGTGCAGTTGGTGTCGAGTGGCTTTCACGTGTGTGTGACCACGATCGGTTCAAATTTCCAGAGGATAGCTCTCAAGGTGCTCAAGGCATTATATTCCCTTCATAATTTGTCCTTGCCCGGTGTAAGATGAATCTCCGAATAACTTACGCCCTCTCGACTAAGCCAGCCGGCAACCCTTTATTACCACTATTCCGGCTGGACTGGGCTGGGCTTGTAATAACCCAATATTGTAGTAATCTCATTTCATCTAGTAATACTCTGATACAACATTCAATAGTAACAACTATCTAAACACACAGAAGTGAGATTAGATTTTTTCGAACCAGAGTTAACTCACCAAAATTGGTGGATGAAGAGTACGAGGAATTAACTCATAATTACAAGCGTGACCAATGATTGTACAACATCCATTTTGGTATCAACTTGGGTTAACTCTTGACTCTGGTTTAACTCATGATTGTACAAGTGGGCCTAAGAAAGAATTACATTTGTTTCTCGGCATACAGAACAATTGTATTGTACATGTTTCCAAAAAAACATGATTCAGTCGGCCAGATGGATTTCTTCTGTCTGATAATATAAAATATAAAAAATTATAAAAACAAAAAAAAATACCAACAAATGTAGCTTGCTGGAAAACAGATTTTAAAGTTACCTGTCTTACCATTAAAAAGTTACTGTCTGATCTGTGTCGGGATACCCATATTTCATTCACTAGTAGTTGACTAATAATAACCAATATCGCCTTAAAAGATGGCTTAAACCTGTATGGAATATCATACCAAATTTTATCCATATCAATTATAGTGTTCTATTGTTATTACAAGATTCTGATTCACATATTGTTACCAGAGAAGTAGATGAGAAAGCTGTTATAGGTAGATATTTTCAATTTTATTTGTGATCCTGACATTATTAATCCTAATAAATGTTTTCATCTAAAAGAAAATAAAAAAGATACACCTTGTCCGATAAAGGTGCAGCTTAATGACTTCAAATCGGTACTACTGATATTAAAAAAGAAACACAAATGCAGAGATTCAATAATATATTTTCTGATTAAACGTTAATTCAAAGAAACTGTCTAAAAGAACTGAGACATCAACTAGAGATTGAAAATCAAGATGACTTGATATAAACTATTAAATAGTTCAGTAATGAAAAACCAAAAATTGCTGCTAATATAAAAGGGAATGATTTTGCAAAAAACTAAATACAGAAAAATCGCTAAAATTCTATTACCAAAACGTTTGTAGATTTGCATCAAAATTAAAGGATATAGATAAATTTAATTATATTTTACATTACTACGGCCAGAGCGAGGAAAAATTTGCACTATAAAAAGCAAAATATGTAGTTTCTATGCACAATAAAATGGCTAAACTATGCAGTTGAAAGTAAATATAAGCAATAAAAGCGACATAATATGCAGTTGCATATTAAGAGCAGTTTTAGAAAATATAGATATAAAAAACAAGTATTTAGTACTGATACTTTATTTCTTAATTAAATAGCAGTAATAATTTATACACTACAGATAAATTAAAGAAAACTAAAATAATTTAAATTACAATTTAATTATCTGCTGAAACAATAAGCAATTAAATATTTTTCAAAATTCTCTATTAATCCATTAGCTCCGGAATTAATAATTTTTTTCATAAATTTTTCAAATCTTTAGCAACTACAGGATACAAATTTAAGAAACAAAAAATCTATAAGTGGTTATCTAGAAATGAGCTGTGTCCATATGGCAACTCAAGGCACTTACCCTACCTATTTTTTGTTTTTCGTTGACCTTCCTATTCTGCTTATTTGGAATTGCGTTAGAAACCATCAATTATTTCTTCATAGACTCGTCTCTATATCATAATCAGCCAAGACACCTACAATCGCAATGGTGCAGAATGGGTCAATATGGACAAATGGACAAATACAACCCTGCAACGTAGAGTTGGGTGCGTGAGTGAGTATTCACGCTTGTTTTAAACGCTGACATTCATGCACGCTCACGGCATGACCCACCACTCACAAAGAGACCCGCAGCTTTTATTTCAAATTTTAAATTGAGATAGAACAGAATGTTCAATTGAAAACCAATAAAAATCTGTCAAGGGCTTTACCCAGAACTTTCTCTCGTAAGTGGACATTGTAGCACTAAATAATTTTAAAAATCAAATTAAGCTAGGGGTAAAAATATCTTCACGTTTCTAATAAATTACATAAATTTTCAACTAAAAAAAATATTACTGGTGATCGAATTCGAAGGGCATGCGATTTCAGCGTTTTGTGAGATATTGCAAGTGAATGCGCTATTCCTACATGCGCTACAGAACACTTCTTGTGTCCTTGCGTCCCGGCTGCCTTAAATAGAACCTTAGAATAGAAATAATTATTAATTCCCAACCAGGACGCCATTGACTGTACACAATACACACAACACTCACACCACAACACAGATGTGCATGCACAGTTCCATCTCTAGATCTTCCACATGGGAGGGAAGCGGGTGGGGTGGGATGGCACCCTGCAATCTTTTATTCATTACTAAATATTTAACGTGAAATTAACGTGAAACGTGAATCACGCCATGGAAATTTTCATTCCCGTTCACTCACATTCACGGTCCGATCAAATATTAGTCACGTTCACAACTTGACCTGCCACTTTTGTTTCTGGTGATGTATATCGGTAGGTATTTGAAACTGACGCTGGTGTTTGTGGGTATAAACTAAACAAGTAAGTATATACAAAGAATACAAGGTATATACTTTTTTTATGATGAATTGTTGTTTACTACAGCTGCTTCTGTATTCTGCATAACATGGTATTCGAATGGCTTCTTTTTGTTTCAGAAAAACATCATGCGCTCCAGAGAACTTTTCCAGATTATGAGCCCATATGCGATGGTACTATGGATGAAAGCAAGGTAGGCCTCTCTGACTGCACAATAACCTGCCACCCGCTGAAGTTTACGAAGAGCGTATATGTAGAAGAATAATTTCTTCATAATATTTTCAGTGTGTATGTCAAATTTCAGACTGGGATCTAAATAGAGACCTAGCAGTTTAACACATTCGGTTCTTGTTGATGGTTTGGTTTTAAAGTCTTGTAACTGAATTTTGTTTACATTCAGTTTCATTACGTTTGCACAGAACCATTCTTCGGCTGGCTTGAGACAGTTTTCTGTTTTAGTCTTGAGATGTTGTGTGTTATCACTGGAGTTTATTGTAGTCATGTCATCTGCAAATATGGCTACTTTATCTACTTCTAAGATGGCTGACAGATCGTTGATATAAATTACAAATAGGGCAGGACCCTAGACAGACTCTTACAGTATGTCATGTGTTACTGGTATCCAACTGGACTCTTTGTTGTTATACGCTACTATCTGTTGTCTGTTCTGTAGGTAACGTTCAAATATTTTTAGTGGGTGCCCTCTGATACCATAAGCCTTCAGTTTTTTAGTAAAATCTCATAGTCTATAGTGTCGAAGGCTTTACTTAGGTCACAGCAAGCCACTGTTGCAAGTTGTTTGGCGTTAAACGCCTTTGAGAGTTGTTCCACTACATTTATCATCGCTGTTATTGTTGATTTAGAGTCGAGGTATCCATGTTGATTTTTTGATAATGCTTTGAATTTATTCAAGAAGTTGATTAATCGTTTTTTCAGTAGAGATTCTATTATTTTGGATACTATTGGAAGAATGGATATCGGCCTAATGACATTGATTGAAAAATCAGGGCAGTTTCTGGTCACAAAACCAAGAAGCTTGAGACTCTTCTGGGCAGTATTACAAATATGATGAGAGAAATTAAAGTTCTCATTGAGCAGTATACCTACATCTCTGACTTGCTTCACAAAGGATAGCTTGTTGTCATTAATTTGTTAAGAAGTGTTAAAATTTTTTGGTCCCTTTGAAAAAGGTAATAAAGTGACATATCTAAATATTTAACGGTAGCTTATTCACACTAGACCAAGTCCACAGGGAATCAAGATCACTCTGCAACAACAGAGAGTCATTGTCAGATTTAATTCTCTTATAGATTTTTAAGTCATCAGCAAAGGAGCTAACAGAAGAATGTTTAATAACATCCACAATACCATTGACAAATAAGTTAAAAGGCAATGGCGCACAGTGTAATCCTTGCGGAACACCTGAGTGCACTGCGAAGGAGTTTGAAAGATAATTTTTAATTTTTACACGTTGAGTTCGACCCCTTAGGGAACTACTTAACCAGTTAATAAGTGACTCGGAGAACCCTGTTGCTCTGAGCTTGGCTATCAACAGATCAAAGTTAACTCTATCGAAGGCTTTGGAGAAGTCCGTGTAGATAGAATCTACTTGAACCCCAGCTTCCAAAGCTCTTAGTACATCAGTCTCATACAAAACCAGGTTCGTTACTGTTGAATGACTCGCAAAGAAACCATGCTGTTTATAATACCTGAGCAAGCCCAGCTCAATTGGTCATAAACTAAACTATGGAACTATAATTTTTAATATCACCAACTTCTCCGCTCTTGAAAATTGGAAAAATAAAGCTTTGTGTCCACAGCTCTGGAAAGACTCCACTTTCTATTGAGAAGTTGTAAATTATCTGTAAAGGTAGAGAAATAGAATAAATACACCTGTTCAAGAAAAAGTTGGGAAAATTATCTGGACCCACACTTTGTGAGAGGACGCGACTTATAGGTAATGGACACAAACATGAACAATTATTATTAGATGCTTAAGTTTTTCGTTTGAATTTGGTAATTACGATATGCAGAAGGTTTTTTCCCCAATGTAAGGAATTGTTGCACGTGCAGGCATATTAATGATAGATTAAGGTTCGGTCCACAGCTGCGACTGCGGACGTATTAAGTTACACACACAGGGCCCTGGGCCATATAGTTTTTTGCTTTCAGCTTAATAGTGAATTATGGGGCCACATAATTCACACTTTTCTTACAGGAAACTGGAGATATTTGGGCATAGTCTAATAGGGAAATTCGTCACGCGGCGAAAGCCAAATAGGGATTAAAGTGGCAATTTACGACTCAGGGTGTTAGTCACCCACATCGAGGGCACCGAAAATATTATAATACGATTTAAATTGCGGTAGAAATACTGCGTCATAATGGAAACATTATGATTGGATGATTACCCAGCGGAAACGCTGTGATTGGATATGGGGTGGAAACACCACTGTATTCCCGAGAGGGGATACCCACTGCGAGCGGCTATTTAAAGGGAAACGCGACGGAGTCAAACAACAGTTTTTGGGCACCTTACTTGATCCCTAATTCCGCGGTTGTCGCTACATTTTAATCGACGGGCGAGATCCTCGCTACTGCAGGTTAAGGGCAGACGACGGTGGTTTTCCTTATCCCTAATTCCGCGGTTGTCGCTACATTTTAATCGGCGGGCGAGCTTCTCGCTACTGCAGGTTAAGGGCAGACGACGGTGGTTTTCCTTATCCCTAAATCCGCGGTTGTCGCTACATTTTAATCGGCGGGCGAGCTTCTCGCTACTGCAGGTTAAGGGCAGACGACGGTGGTTTTTCTTATGCCTAATTACGCGGTTGTCGCTACAGCAGGTGGAGAGCAACGGCGCAATTTCCTTCACTGATAAATTTCCTTTACAAACTCTCAAGTCCTTCCCTGCACTGACTAAGTCACCGTATTGCTATTATTACACCAAAAATTGAAGAGCATTACATTGCCCATTAGACTGTGCCCACTGCAGAAAGGTAAAGGGAACAATTTGATTGTTAAATTTAGTTTTATATACGAGAGTATAGGGTTTATTGTTTTAATAAATGTATAAAGCGTTTTGGCGTTTTATTTCATCAAAGTGTGTGTAGGAGCCTACTTAAATGAAGAACTTGCAGTTACAAGGGTTATAAGAACCCTAAGCGTACACAAGTTACGAGAACTTGTTTAAAGCACTCATAAAATCTGTTAAATTAAAACAAAGTGATGTACACAACGTAGGGGGTTATAGATCACTAGAGGACATCAGAAGACAACGACGTGCGCATTTACGACACCACAAGTCTGTCTCGTTACAGAAATTTGGTGCCGTGACCAGGATTTAAGTCAGATAAAAGGCTCACACTCACACAATGGAAAATAATATCGAGATGCCGGACATAACTCCAGAACAAGTAGTCGGGGAAGACAACAAAGATGACGAAATTGATGCAGAGGTGCGCACAGTAACTGTGCCAAATTGGTTTTTTGAATGGGCAGAAGCCCATCAAACGATCGAACAAGAACAACAAACCGCTCTTAAGGATTTTATGGTCGGAATGATGACCAAGGTGCAAAAGATGGCGGAATCAGTATCACTAATGAATTCCGCAACTACAAGTTCAATAGGTGCATCCGACGCAAGAAAATTGAAGCCAAGCAACGAAGATGATGGCGAAAGAAGGTCCGAAGGCGAAAACCAATCCCATATTACAAACGAGCTGGATATGCAGACAACTAATATACCTGAGACGACACTTGTAACCAGTAACACCGCAGAGGCGAAAACACTAAGGCAGCCTTCAACATTAAGCAGTACTCCTAACTACTCTATGTTACCACCATTACCATGGCAACATCCGTTTTTACTAGCAACATTACCTGAAAAGCCGATTTTCAGAGGAAATTCTGAACAAAACCCAGTTGATTTCTTAGATCAGCTAAAAATGTACTGCGATAGATTGAAACTGGATTCCCAGCAACAGCTAGAAATAGCGTTAGAGTCCCTGAGAGGTCCAGCTCGCCATTGGAAGGCAATTTACGAAAGTAAATGGAAAACCTTTGGAGAATTCAAAGAAGATTTTTTGCACACTTTCTGGTCAGAATTAGAACAATCATCATTTAGAAATGAGTTAAATTCGGCGAAATGGAGACCGGGGGGCAGACAAACCATGCTAGAACATTTTTCATTTTTTGTCAGTCGTGCACGGAGATTAACACCTTCAATTCCAGAACAGCTGTTATTGTCTGATATAATGAAACATTTTCCGGACAAGATTCGTTCACTCTGGGAAATATGTAAAAGCGCAGAGTTAACGGATGCAGCAGAATTCCTGCGAAAACAGGATGGGATTAATTGCGATACTAAAAGCTTCAAAAGTAGGCCGAATCCTGACCCATATATTCAAACCGTTATGACATCTGATACTTATAGCCAAGGACACTTCGGGCGCCCAGACCGGTCAAGGTATACAAAAAACACGACATTCCGAAAAATCAACCGTTATGATGACGGTAATAAATATTTCAAAGCAGCCCCATACCATAAATCAGTGACACAAGCGCGTGCCACCTTTCAAAATAATAAGCAGAACAACCAAGGACCCGAGCAGCAAAAAAACTCCATGAGGGGCGGCGGTCTACTACGACGATAAATGCCGCCCGGAACGAATTATTACCGTATCGGTCAAATACCAAATTACAACAGCGCCTTCAAGGCAAGGCGATAGGAAACACCAACGAATTTAGGCCCGCTATTAATGTAATTAAAAGAAAACCAAATGAAAAAAATTATTTAAGAATTAATAAAGGAAACCTGCCAAGAGCTCAGCTCGTTTGGCAATACGAATTCTTTCCGTGGACCATTCAAAGGACCCCGGTAACCATAAAGGTGTTGTCCCTGCAGGGGGCGGCTGCAACTGAAATGGAAGGTGCGAAAATTGACTCGGGAAAACAATTACGTGTTTTACCAGAGATATTGGTACACGGACCTACTGGAAAATTATTGGCATTACTAGACACCGGAAGCGAAGTTACATGCATATGCGAGGACGAGTTTAATAATGTTATTGCTTCAAATATAAAAATCGAAGTACTACCAGTTCCATCGTTACAGCTAAGAGGGGCAGTTGGGAAACCAACATCCCGTATAAAACTACAGGCGTTAATACCGTTAGAATTCCAAGGATTTCATTTATACGTTGAATGTCTAGTTATTAAAAATTTAGTTAAGCCATTAATATTAGGATCAGATTGGTTGACACGGTATTCGGCTGTCATTTATTATAATCAACAGGAATTGCAAATTACGACTTTTCCGGGAAAGACACTAACAATTCCTTTTTACTCAGACAACAATTTTACTACAGATAACAGCGAATTCTTTACCGAGGAAACGCCCATGGTAGCCGCTATTAACACTCAAGTTGCAGAATCTGAAGAAGCTCTACTCGAAAAAGCAAGAAAAACTGACTTGAGCACAAGCCAACAAAACGAACTCTTCGAAATTTTAAAGAATTTTCAACAGATATTTTCGAAGCAACCTGGGCTAACCCATCTATATGAGCATGAAATACGGATGAGAGATGACAAACCCTTTGTACGGCGTTCGTATCCGGTACCATTTGCACTACGACCAGCAGTGGAAGTAGCCATTAATGAAATGCTGGAACTAGGAATAATAAAACGCGAACCTACGAACTACGTCAGTCCTCTTATAGTAGTTAAAAAGAAAGATAACACGGTAAGAATTTGTTTGGATGCAAGACACCTGAATGAGCACATGATTGCCGACTGCGAAACACCACCACCAGTAGAAGAGTTATTGCAGAGGTTTCATAATGTAAAGTACATAACTACATTAGATTTACGTTCTTCATTTTGGCAAATACCGCTGGCAAAGCAATCGCAACATCTTACAGGATTTTTATATAACGGACGTAGTTTCGTGTACCAAGTTCTGCCGTTTGGTCTCCGCACTTCCGTGGGCAGTTTTTCAAGAGCTATGGATGTCATCTTAGGGCCGGAAGTCCGCGAATTTGCTATCAACTACATCGACGATCTAATAGTAGCTTCGCCGGATTTTTCCAGCCATTTAGAACATTTACAACAGGTTTTTCAACGCTTACAAAATGCAGGACTTACAGTTAATTTACAAAAATCCAATTTTATACAAAAAGAAACAAAGTTTTTATGGCACATACTTACTCCTGAAGGTGTAACAGCGGACCCGGAAAAAATAAAAGCGATTCAAGACTTTCCAGCTCCGAAAAAAATAAAGCAGTTGAGAGCATTTCTAGGCTTATGCAACTTCTACCGTAGATTTTCCTGTCAATATAGCGAGGCTACAAGAAGCTTGACGTGTTTACTAAAAAAGGATGCCAAGTGGCAGTGGGGCCAAAAGGAACAAGAGGCATTTGCTAAAGTTAAGCAACTCTTTTTAAACACAGTTATGCTGATACATCCAAGGCCCGCTTTAACATTCCAAATTCAATGTGATAGCTCGGCGTATGGTCTAGGAGCAGTACTTTATCAGGAATTTGAGGATGGAACTAAAGGCGTAGTAGCGTTTGCTAGTCGCTCATTAAAAGGTCCCGAACTACGCTATACAGTAACAGAACGAGAATTGCTTAGCATTTTGTTTGCACTAAAAAAATTTAGGACTTACGTTGCTTCAACGAAAATAATAATCCACACCGATCATAGAGCCTTAAAATTTATAAAAGGATGTCAATTATTAAACGATCGATTGACACGCTGGGTATTATTCCTAGAACAGTTTGATTACGAAATTAGATACATAAAAGGTAGTGAAAACGTGGTTGCTGATGTGTTATCACGACACCCTGCAGATTTAGGAATAATAAACTTACCACGATATCAAGATCCAATTATAGCTGTCTTTGCAACACCAGGGTTGCGACAATTAAAAGATAACCTGAAAAATCTGATACGACTACAAGAACAGGATGAATTTTTAGGAAACGTGCGACAAGCGTTGGAACGCCGAGGTAACAGCGCAGACGACAAGATTACTAGAGTTGTTGGCAATTTTAAACTTACCGATGGCATACTTCTACATGACGATAAATTTAAAAAACTCACAAGAGTGGCAGTACCTCACAGTATAATACCGGAGCTGGTCATACAATATCACCACGAATTTGGACACTTTGGGACGACGAAAATTTATAACGTGATAAAAAACTATTTTTATTGGAAGAATATGTATCGTGATGTAAAGAAAATAATCACTGCGTGCGACATTTGTCAAAAAACGAAGCACAGTAATCAAGTTTCAAGGGGCACAATGGCACCTGTGTTAGCAACTCAGGTGGGAGAATTAGTGGCCGTAGATTTTTATGGGCCACTACCACGTAGCAGGAGCGGTGTGACTTTTATTTTTGTTGTATTAGATGTATTCTCGAAATTTGTGAAATTATATGCAATGAGGAAGGCTACAGCCCGCGCAGCAGTGAAAAGTATTTTAGAGGATTTTGCTTATATAATCAAGCCAGCAACTATTTTGAGTGATCACGGATCTCAGTTTACGTCAAAATTATGGTATTCGAGATTGCAAGAGGCGGGAATTAGAACGACACATTCATCTATCAGGAATCCCGCGTCAAATCCATCAGAACGGGTTATGCGAGAATTGAGCCGTATTTTTAGAGTTTACTGTCACCATCAACATACCACATGGGCATTACAACTTCAAAATATTGAAACATGTTTCAACGCAATTCCACATACGAGTACGGGTTTCTCGCCTTATGAAGTAGTAAAAGGAAAGAAGGCACCAACGCATCTAGACGGTTTTCTAAGTAATGTTTTAAAGAACAAACCATTATCAATAACCGACATTCGTAAAGCAGTTCGCGAAAATTTAAAAACAAGTGCAAAACAAAGGAAATTGCAATATGATAAAAACTCTAGGGAAATTAACTACAGTGTCGGAGATTTAGTACTCCTAAAAACTAATCCTATCGCCGACACACAACAACACGTGTCAGCAAAACTACAGTTAATTTATGAAGGACCCTACAAGATTAAGTGTCAACCACACCCAAACACATGTACTATCACAGAACCTACAAGCGGACGTGTCAAAGGGACTTATAATTTCAAGAATTTACGACGGTACCACACACATTTGCATGCTAATTCGGGCCGCAGCCAATCACGGGGGAAAGATATCCAGAAACAAAAATCGGACCAATCAAAACACAGCTCAGAACAACATCGACGGGAAATAGGGTTGATATACCGAAGTAGAGGTGCTGCACGACATTCAAAGTTAGAGAGTTCAAAGTTACAGATGGCACCGACAATAATAATACGAGGACGTAATATGAGGGACCCACGGGGAACCGGAGAGAGAAGGACAAACAAAAGAGTACATTTAAACACCATTCAGTGGTACCCCACAACAGGGTTGCGGCCATTCAGCTGGGTAGATTGCCCTGAAGTACGAAAGGATGAAACGGTGAAAAGGAGTACACCAACAGTTGTTTTATCGTCAGGAGGGAAGGAGGTGGAGAAGAAGACACCAGGCCCAGACCGAGACAACGACTACCTAATGTTAGAAGAAGCCGATTGGGAAAGGTTTATCAAGGAGAATAGCCGTCCACCAACACCTGATACAAACCGATTCCGAGAAGTTGAGGCCAAATATAAAGGGCAAGAAACAAGGGAAACAAAATGGGAAACCTCAACGTCGGTTTCGCCGACGAAACCACCTACATTCAGTGATACCAAAGGAGAACCACCTGGAGGAGTAACAGCAACGGGCGACAGTCAAACCCCGACCCCAGACCGAGACGACGACTGTATAATGTTAGACGACGCCGATTGGGAGAGCTTTATCAAGGAAAATAGCCGGCCAACAACATCTGCTACAGTCCGTGGCCGAGAAATTGAAAAAAAATTCGAAATCAAGGGACAATGGGAGCACAGCAGAAAACACCGATTTCGGGTTCGACGCCGATACCACACACCTTCAGTAATAACAAAGGAGAACCACCAGGAGGAGTACCAGCAACAGGCGACCATCCGAGGAAGAGTAAGCTGCAACGATCACGGCGAGTACGGGGAAAAGCTTCGCGCCGAGCTTATCACGGTGCGTGGAATAAAACGAGTGCGGTGAGAAAAAACAATAAAGTGAAAGGGTGAAGTGGTGTGAGTGTGCGGTAACAAATAGTCGCGTTCTCTGCAGATTTAAGCTGCATATAATTGTTATTACTAACATCTTAAATCTGGGGGGCAATGTGAGAGGACGCGACTTATAGGTAATGGACACAAACATGAACAATTATTATTAGATGCTTAAGTTTTTCGTTTGAATTTGGTAATTACGATATGCAGAAGGTTTTTTCCCCAATGTAAGGAATTGTTGCACGTGCAGGCATATTAATGATAGATTAAGGTTCGGTCCACAGCTGCGACTGCGGACGTATTAAGTTACACACACAGGGCCCTGGGCCATATAGTTTTTTGCTTTCAGCTTAATAGTGAATTATGGGGCCACATAATTCACACTTTTCTTACAGGAAACTGGAGATATTTGGGCATAGTCTAATAGGGAAATTCGTCACGCGGCGAAAGCCAAATAGGGATTAAAGTGGCAATTTACGACTCAGGGTGTTAGTCACCCACATCGAGGGCACCGAAAATATTATAATACGATTTAAATTGCGGTAGAAATACTGCGTCATAATGGAAACATTATGATTGGATGATTACCCAGCGGAAACGCTGTGATTGGATATGGGGTGGAAACACCACTGTATTCCCGAGAGGGGATACCCACTGCGAGCGGCTATTTAAAGGGAAACGCGACGGAGTCAAACAACAGTTTTTGGGCACCTTACTTGATCCCTAATTCCGCGGTTGTCGCTACATTTTAATCGACGGGCGAGATCCTCGCTACTGCAGGTTAAGGGCAGACGACGGTGGTTTTCCTTATCCCTAATTCCGCGGTTGTCGCTACATTTTAATCGGCGGGCGAGCTTCTCGCTACTGCAGGTTAAGGGCAGACGACGGTGGTTTTCCTTATCCCTAAATCCGCGGTTGTCGCTACATTTTAATCGGCGGGCGAGCTTCTCGCTACTGCAGGTTAAGGGCAGACGACGGTGGTTTTTCTTATGCCTAATTACGCGGTTGTCGCTACAGCAGGTGGAGAGCAACGGCGCAATTTCCTTCACTGATAAATTTCCTTTACAAACTCTCAAGTCCTTCCCTGCACTGACTAAGTCACCGTATTGCTATTATTACACCAAAAATTGAAGAGCATTACATTGCCCATTGGACTGTGCCCACTGCAGAAAGGTAAAGGGAACAATTTGATTGTTAAATTTAGTTTTATATACGAGAGTATAGGGTTTATTGTTTTAATAAATGTATAAAGCGTTTTTGGCGTTTTATTTCATCAAAGTGTGTGTAGGAGCCTACTTAAATGAAGAACTTGCAGTTACAAGGGTTATAAGAACCCTAAGCGTACACAAGTTACGAGAACTTGTTTAAAGCACTCATAAAATCTGTTAAATTAAAACAAAGTGATGTACACAACGTAGGGGGTTATAGATCACTAGAGGACATCAGAAGACAACGACGTGCGCATTTACGACATCACAAGTCTGTCTCGTTACAACTTTGACATAAGTAATTTTGGAAAATACCATACACAATGTAATTCTACCTAGGAGAACATATTTGCATTGATTTAGGGCATAATCTGGAACATTGCAAGCACTGTCATCATATACCCTAGAGAAATACTCAGCAAATAAATCACAAATTTCTTGACCTGAACTTGCAACTGTTTCATCCAACTGCATGCTGTTAGGTAAGCAGTTGGGACTTCCTTATATCACTGATATATTTCCAAAAATGTTTAGGATTATGACTTAGAAATTCTTCCGTACATTCAATGTGACTTTTGAAACACCTATCATATTCAGCTTTGCAGAGAGCACGGAGGTGTGAAAACTAGGCATAATCGGAATTACGTGTAGTGGTTAAAAAAGTTTTATGTGCAATTTTTTTCGGAATAATAAGATCCTTGAGATGAGAACTGGACCATTTGGGAAAATTTGACGTTCTTATTCTCTTTATTGGAATGAATAGACTTAAGCAGTGATTGAAAATATCATAAAATATTGTTAAGGCTTGGTTCACATCTGGGGTCTCAAGAAGCTTGCTCCATGGAACAGAATTTAGAAATTCATTAATTGATTGATAGTCACCATTTTTGAAATCATAAAAAAGCTCATCGAACTCTAACTCTTGGGTATCTTCCACTTCAATACAAAAACAGTAGGCCATATGATTAACACTAGTACGAACTAGAATATCACAGGCATAATTTGGTACAATTTTAGGTAGGTGAGAAAAAATAAGGTTTAAGCAAACATTACGATTATTGGGCAAAGCGTTCACTTAAAATAAATTTAAAAAAGAGAACGATTTGGCTAGACAATAGGCAATTAGTACCTTAAAATGCCCAGGGTTTGCTAGCTTAATCAGTCGGTGAGCTATGAGATTTAAGATTTAAAATTGGTAGATACAATGTGTTATCATTCATTACTGTATTTTAACAGCAGCTCGCTCTTTTTCGTTTTGCTTTTTCTCGGTTGTACTTTTCATAATGTATTTAAATTTTGTTTTTACAAATAATGACTTTCCTGCACCAGCTTCTATTAAAAAATTTAATAGAAGATGAGGTTAAATGGAGGAGTAGAATGTTGATAGCTATTATATAACTATAAAATTTCTGAACTTTGCCTCGTTGGCCATATCTGTTCTTTTACCTTTATTTATATTTATGTATACATATTGTTTCTTTTGTATCTTTTTTTTTTAGAAAATATAAATCATTTATGTATATGAATTTATTTTGTAATACCTTTTTGTTTTGTGTGGCCAATAAAAAACAATATTATTATTATTATTCTTTTTACATCGCCGGAGTGGCTATGAGGAAGCTAATGTTGTTCAGACCAGCCCGTGGGCACCTGAAATGGTGTGGTTACAAAGGCAAACACAATGACAATGAAAAGCTCAACCGTTTGCACAAAAAGGCATATAATCTGCAATAAAACACAAATACCAACACTTATACACCTAATAAATAGGCAATACAAAAGCTATACTCTATAGCCTACAGAATGGTTTAAACAGAACGCCAAAGTTTAAAGGTTACTTCTAAGTTCAATGTTTATGCCGCGAGACCGAATTGGGCTATGCAACGCTGTCGATTCTTGTAACGCGGCCGCAAACTAGTAATGTCCGCATACAATGCACAATTTAACCCGCTAAACACCCACAGCGAGTTGCTGTAAATGCTGACACAGTAAAATAACATCGGCGGTTTGCCGGTAAATCTCCTGCTTTCTTGATACGTCACCAGACGTTAGGCTGCAACCAGGACTGAATCAATTGCCTCTTTTTTTATAGCAGTTTTCTTAGGTATAAACTAACCCGTCTACAGAGTACAATTTCCTTCCCCGAAATTTTGGGGCGAAACTTTTACGATGTAGTCCCAAAGGATAGAGTTCCCACAGTGCTTCTCTGGTGGCAGAGTCCCGCTTCCTTCTCCTAGATGCTGGCGCAAACTTTTGACGATGTCGCCCCACTTAGGTTTTCTTGCAACTCCTGCAGGTAGCAAGAGGCTATATGGGAGTCGATTTGCGACTCCTGCAGATCGTACGCACTATATCTGAGCCCGGAAGCGGCTCTTTCAGGTCAAACGTACTGTCTGGCAACCTTGATGCGACTCCCTTGCGAATTCCCGGCTTTGATGTTTTTCCCCGTAAGAATGCCGCGTTGCCCTTTTGTTATTGCGTAGCATTCCGGAAGAGCTGTATTGCGCTGTGAATCACCTCACATGCGAAAACGCCATGGTCCGTGCCCCCTCAACCCAATTCGCGAACTTATAAACCGCTATAACTTAATATACGATTACCTACAAGATACGATTAGGCTTGTTGTTGGCAATGTGTATAATAAAAAGGCATAAAATATATAATTATGGGTGGCACAAATTGGCCCGTTTCAAAATCCATATATTATATCTTTGGAGTTTTTGTTTATAGCTTTTGCACAGATTTTATTATTTCTTCTAGGGTTACACTGAACAAATAAAAGGATGAAGTCATTTTGTTTACATTTAGGTAATCTCTAGGATTTTTTTCAGTTTTGGGAATTGTTTTTGAAGTTTTGTTTCCCACATTCACAAAAAAGTTGTAAAGATCTTCTGCTTGGATTGACGCAATGTTTGTACTTTTTGGCTTTTTTATTTCTTCATTAATTATTTCCATATGGTTTTAGTTTAATTATTCGATTTTCCAATGGTGTCAGTATTTTTGGATTGTATTGTTTTTAGAATTTTTTTTCTGTATATGTTTTTGTAATTTTTATATGCATTTTTTCCATCCATTACATCCAAAATATATTACCATACGCGCATCATGTACAAGGTTTTTTACCTGTACAAAGTTCCACATACATTTTTGCCTTACCATTTCCATTTGCTTTATCAACTGTACCTATTTTATAATATCGACGTAGTGTGGAAATCAACAAATTTGAAGAAATCTATATCACGTGGCCTCCGACACAGTTTCAGTATTCATATCAGTTTCTACATTCCTGTAATTGCACTTGAATGGCAGGTCACTATATCCACTAATATCCAAAATCGCTATAAAGCAGCGAAATTCTGTTATTATTTGACAGCAAATTTTGCTTTCGGCCATAGTTGATGGGATGCCAAATTATCAAATCATCTGCCACAATCTTCATTACTATTGACGTTTGCATCAGGTGGTTCTATAAAAATGTCACCGTTAATATGGTCACTTTTAATCATAACCAAGGCTTCTGCTAATGAAAATCCAGATCCAAAAACAGCATCTATTTTTCTGTAAAACGCTGAGTATAAATGCTTAGCGTTGTCATATGGCAACGTTCTTGTTTACAGATGTCTGCAAGCCTAAGTAATTCGTTATTTATTTTGAAAATTTTAGAATATACTCTTTGTAGCCTACAGATTGATATTACGAAGGCAAACAGGTATAATTAATATAAAATATTCTAAACCTTTACTTAGGCAACGCAAAGGTCAATCTTTTTTGTTACTTATTTGAAATGAGGTGTTAGGTAGTGTCTGCTAAACCAACACAGTGAAACGCGAATATAATTCAACTGATATTTTGTTTAGTAAACCTTTTCACGGCGCATTATATCTAGTTTTTCATTCCAAATGCTATGCTACCTGTAAGACAGCTGAAACAAAATGCCTTGTTTTGCATTGCCATATGGCCATACTAGGCGCTAATGGGTTAAGAAACATTAGCGCCAATCGCTTATAAATTTTTATAAGCAGGAAATAACCACTCAACATCACAACGTAATTGACGTGTATTTAAATTTGCTTACAAGCAATGGCTTTATTCTAAATGCTAGATCTGCTAAGCACTTTATATATATATATATATATACGTGTGGCGCACGTGTGAAATAGGATACGCCAAAGGTCACGCTCCCAGCCGAGCGCTCAGATAAGAAAACCTAAACAAATATAAACATCTGCGAGGCCGGAACGTGATATTTGATTTTGTGCCACAGCAGACAGACAGACAAACACACATTAAGAAAAATTATATTATAGATATTTGATTTGTTTGGGATTGTTTGTTAGAACATAAAAAAAAATTGAGTTACAATTTTTCCGATTTCAGAAGTAGGTATGTATTGTATGTACCTATTATCTGTAACCTCAGTTACCTTGCGGTGTAGAGGCTGGTACTTCGTACGCTAGCATCTGGAGGTACAATGCTCAACTTGCCCTGGATTTGGGTTACAGAGTTGGAGCTCACCTTTTGTGCTTGCGCAGCAACCATTGTGTGGGGTGTGTCTTTGTGATGTGTTAACCTTGTTATTTTATTTCTTAGGTCTGTGGTTCTGAGTAGAGTACAGTTAATTTGGTGCCCAACTGTGAATGATCTCACCAAGCCCAATTCCAATTGCCAAGGCTACAGAAAAATTCCGATCCCCTCGGGATTCGAACCGAGGATTTGCTTAATGCAAGCCTATCGCTTTCCCAACTGCGCCACGCAGCTTCTTGGTTTCAGAAGGTATTACTTTATAGTTTTCTTGTAATTTCTTTACCATATGTAGGGGCTCCGTTAAGGGCAAACTAACAGTTTGGAAATTTTTTAATACCGGCACAAAACATGAAAAGTCAATAAATGACAAGTGAAGTAGAAGTTGTTTGTTCGAAAACATTTTTTAATATTTAATTATTGCATTACAATCTGCATCAAAATCTATTATAAACAGCGAATTTATGGAAAATCTTTTTGCGTCAATGACTAAAAAAGTGGATCAGCTGATAGACGCTCGCATCAAAATGTACGAGGACAGGATTTCATCGTTAGAAGAAAAAGTGTTAACAATGGAAAACCTTCTGGAAGCACAAGAACAATACTCCAGAAGAAACAACTTGAGAATATTTGGAGTTCCCGAATGCTCATCTGAAAATACTTATCAGCTTGTGATTGATCTGTGTCGTGATAAACTGAATATGGTTATTACGGAAACTGATATAGATTGCAGTCATCGCTTGAAGAACAAGGTAGGAGATATTAGACCCATTATTGTGAAATTCTGTGGTCGCACTATAAAAAGTGATATCTATCGTGCCAAATCGCCAACTAAAGTTATAATAAGGGAAGATCTCACCCGTAATCGACTTTTGTTAATTAAGGAAGCGGTGACCAAATTTGGAAACAAAAATGTGTTCACTAACAATGGTAATATTTTTGTAAAGATAAACAATAAAATTAATAAAGTGGTTTCCTTAAATGATCTTCAAAATATTTAATTCAATGCAGCAGATTAAACTCGTGTTTTGAACTCAATTTTAGTTTTACGTACGTTAAATTGTTAAATTTGTTGATTTACTTTATTATTTTATTGTGATAAGAATTATTTTTTATTTTGTAATGCACTGTTGTCCTAATCTTGGTTGATCTCCGTGTTAAAAGTCTGTTATGTTTTAAGTTAATATCAACACATGGAGCGTAACAATATCAGAACAGCACATATAAATGCAAGGTCGTTATTGCCAAAACTTGAATCCATAAGGTTTCTTATGCATGAATATAAAATCGATATCTTGGCTGTTTCCGAAACGTGGCTGAGCAAAAATATTACAAATGAATTGGTTTACATTGAAGGTTACACCTTTTTAAGAAACGACAGATCTGGTCGTGGAGGCGGGGTTGGGGTGTATGTTCGTAATTCGTTTAATTTTTCTACTATTGATATATTTAACAATAACATTGAACAAATATGGATTATTCTTACACTACCGAAAATTAAAATAATAACTGGCACTGTTTATAACCCATATCAACATAATTATCGATTATTTTTGAATGAATTTGAAAATTCCTTAATTACTTGTTTACCTTATTCTGATAATATAATTTGCCTTGGTGACTCTAATATAGATTTTATAAAACCTGACAACGCTGCTACAATTTATATGCAGGATATTTTATCATCTCTTGATTTATGTCAAATTATTGATCAACCAACCAGAGTTACTGAATTTTCAACTTCTCTTATAGATCTCATTCTAATTACTAATAATTTTTCAATGGGCGATAGTGGTGTAATTTCGTGTCATTTAGTTGATCATGATCTTGTTTTCTGCGACATTATTACCGAACAACCTCGGGTAGAATCGGTTACACGAATTTTTAGAAACTTTAATAAAATTGATCTGGAGTTATTTTATAAAGATTTAGAATTGCTACCACTACAACAAATGTTTAGAATAGACTGTGTTAATGAAAAAATAAACTTTTTCAATGAAAATATTTTGCAGCTGTTAGATAAACATGCTCCTTTGGTTAGATGCAGTTTTAGAAGACCGTATGCACCCTGGTTGACTGATAATATGAAATTCCTAATTTCTTTGCGCAATAAAGCTAAGGCTAAATTCAAAAAAACTGGTTTGCAACAACATTGGGTATACTATAAATCTTTACGAAATTTTACTACGCGGACTACAACTATTGAAAAAAAAGCTTATCTCAATTTCTTATCGAACAATAGTGACAACAAAACTTTATGGAAAAGACTGAATTGTCTTGGTATTGGTGCAAAGATACAAATTAATGTACCAGATGGACTGAAAAACCCTGATATCATTAATAATCATTTTATAAACAGTATACCTAAGGCACATTCTAGTAATAATGCAGATACTCTAAAAATTTATAATAACAGTACCAATCACAATTTTAATTTTACTCTTGTTGACAATCCGACTGTGATTAACAATATTAATGCATTAAAATCCAACGCTACTGGTAGCGATCACATTAATATTGCTATGATAAAGTTGTGTTGTCCAACAATTGTGCCTTTTATTACTCATATAGTTAATTCATGTATTCTAGAAAACACTTTCCCACAATGTTGGAAACATGCACTGGTTAAGCCGATACCTAAAATTAAACAACCAACTGAAATTAAAGACTTACGTCCAATAAGTATACTGCCTTCACTTTCTAAAATTCTTGAAAGAGTTATCCATAGTCAATTAAGTATTCATATTAGCCAGTATAATTTTCTGCCACCGGTGCAATCGGGTTTCAGGCCAGGATACAGTTGTACAACAGCACTTTTACAAGTAACATTACAGTTCTTGTCTTACTAGATTATAGTAAGGCCTTTGACACAGTTAACCATACTACTTTGATTTCAATCTTAAAATATATAGGTGTTGGTCCAGGTGCTTTGTCGCTAATGGAGAGCTACTTGAGTAATAGGTCACAAACTGTTAAATTGAATAGTGAATTTTCCGGTATGTTACAAGTATCTCAAGGCGTTTCGTAAGGATCTATATTGGGCCCCTTATTATACTCATTATATACTTCAATTTTTATGAATCATGTACAATTCTGTAAAGTTCACATTTATGCAGATGACACGCAATTGTACCTATCGTTTGATGCTTCTGATTGGGAGAAATCAATGGATGAGATAAATTCTGATCTTAAGTATATTTATGAGGCTTCTGTTCAGCACTCACTAAAAATTAACCCTGACAAATCGGCAGTGCTATTATTTGGCAATAGAAACATGTGCAGTTACTTAGCTCCTTTATTAAACATTCATTTTAATAATGTACAAATCCCTGTTGTTAATAATGCTAAGAGCTTAGGACGAATATTAGATAATTCGTTCCGTTATCGAGACCACATTTCTAATTACATTTGTCAGGGTTATCAACACTTAAAGCAACTGTATCCACATAGATCATATTTAAGCATACAGATCAAAAAAAGGATTTGTGAGGCTTTTGTGTTGTCACAGTTTAATTACTGTGCACCTGTTTATCATGCTGCAATAGACGCAGTGACTGCTGATCGCATACAGAAAATTCAAAATGCGTGTCTAAGATTTATCTACGGCATTCGAAAATTTGATCGTATATCTCACAAACTTGTAGACTCTGGTTGGCTGAACATGAAAAATCGTAGAATATTGCAATGTCAAAGTCTGTATCATCAAATTTTAACGACTAAAACTCCGGCGTATTTATATAATAAAATAACTTCTAGGACTGATATTCATAATATTTCTACAAGGTTTAGAGGTCTTATATCACCGCCATCCCACTCCTCGACTTTATACGAAAGATCGTTTTCTTTTCAAATTTATATTATATATAACAGCCTTCCTAATTGTTATAAAACATACAAACAGCAACATTTTAAAACCAAACTGCGTGCCGATTTGTTTAGGAAACAGTCCCAGAATTAAGTATTAATTATTTGTGCTATTTTTTTTTGAGCTTGGACGACAGTGCAGCATTCAAATCTTCTTTAATATATGCGCAATGAGCTATTGCAGAATTGTAGTTCTTAAGTTATAGGTAGTACGAATTATTTCTGCATATATGATTATTTTCGTATGTACTGAAGGTTTAGGTGGTAGAACAGAAAACAATATTTATTGTTCTCTGAACCTCGCCTTCTGGTTTCCTAATTCTACCTAATCACCCTTGTTGTACTTATAATAGTTTATTTTGTAATTTGGAAGTTCAGAAAATAAAGATTCTTTATTATTATTATTATTATTATTAACTGTTTAAAATCCTTAACACTTTCTGCATAAAACACAGTTGGTTTAAGCAAAATATCCCTTCTGGTAACAACAAGTTTTGGAGGCAGTGAAAGTTTTAGAAAATTTTCTTTTTATATATTTGATCCAGTAATGGAGCTTTAATAAACACTTTTTTCATATTTGATATCACTTCATTACTTTAGCTAATCTCTTCAGTAAGTAAGCCCCTTTATACTCTCTGAAAAAGGATATTTAGGCATATTTGGTCTTTTTGCTGTTGGTGCACCCATATAGACTAGCGTTTCGTAAGAGATTGCAGCTTGCATCATCAGAGTTAAAGTTGCTTTAGGAGCTGGAAGACGACGTGGATGTATTTATAGTCCTTTGTGCCAGCTATGCAGAACAGCATAACGTTGATTGGTCATTCAAGTCCAATACACTTTGAGTCATCGGTGCCTGACCGGCTGACGATCGGTGGTTGTAATGCTTTAGACCGTGAATGACAGAAGTCATGTGTGGGATAACATAGGTAAGCCAAACTTCATATTAAATATATTCTCTTTGTCATAAGTGTAATATAACAAATACTTATATAAATAATTTAGTTTTTAATAGCACCTTTGCTCCAAAAAGAACAAATAAATCTTTTCGTTTACAGTTAGATGTGGTGCATTACACTGATATTTCACCTTTGCAAACATTTCCTATAAGATCGGTGACTACGTTTCCAGTAGACTATATGCATAATATATGTATGGATGTTATGTGCAAGTTACTAAACTGTTTGTTAAATGGTGCATTAAAAACTAGATAAACGGTAACAGAATGTTGTAGTTTTTCATTATACAGGGTGTAGATAAAAAGTGTCAAATATTTAAAAGGCATATAGTATGATCACAAACATGGTAAAAAGTAATGACATAATTGTTCACAAATCAACAGTTTTCAAGATAAAAGCAGTTTTTTTCTTTTTTGATAGTTTAAATAAACAAGATTTGATTAATCACTAATGGCACAAAAACTATATGTAGGGTGGCCATATGACCGATGAACTAAATCCGGACTGCAACTTTTGGAGGAGTGGGGGGAGGTAATTTTCATGGGGAATAAGGTAGATACTTTTGATTTCTAACTTTATACTGGAAATAAAAAGTACGCATAATACAAACAACACAAGAAAATTTCTCAAAAACGTGTGACTATTTGTTTAAATAATCTAAGCATCTTGCATACACTGCAATTAATTTTTCCTTAAATTGCGTACATTTATCGGATTTTCAGTCTAGTTGTCGTTTTGAAAGCAATTTTCTAACTTTTAATGGGAAAAGGAATTGTGTTTACTGTATGAAAAGCTACGGTATCTTCAGCAGCACTGACCAACTCGTCCTTCTTAGAACCTTTTTTACCAAAAAACGAATTAATTTTATTTGTTCTTGATAACGTGGGAACTCTTTTTTGTGTGTTTGTCACAACTAACATGTGTTTCTAAGTCTGCACTGCCTAATAACCGAAAAAAAAACAAGTGACATGGAACATACCTAATAATTTTGATAAACCTTACCTTTATGCGCTACAGAAACGTAGCTGTCACATATCGTACATATGACTTCGTTTTCATCCCTTCCGCCAATAAAACAAATGAATTTATTCTTAAGTTCTTCTGTAAATTTGCATTTCCGTTTCGGCATAGTTAACAATCTAATAATGCAACTCTTATTTGTACTAAAACAGCTCTTAGCGATTATAATTAGCTGATGACTGACTGAATCGCAAGTGATCTCTAATCGCCGCATCTCATGATATTACCAGGGTAGGATGTGTGCCTTGATTTGGTAAGGATAAAATATGGTAAAAAGCATAACCATCATGCTGACGCGCCTTTTCCTCCGCTCGATTATTAATTTCAATTTGAATAAATTATTTTATGCATAAATTTTTATTTGGACACAAATTCCGGACATTTAAGTTAATATCGCGATTCCGCCCGGACATGTCCGGAATTTTCCGGACGAATGGTCATCCTAGCTATATGCAATTATTAAATGATTTCCAATACATTTAAAAAAATACTTACTTTGTTTCAGTGAATTGCTTCTAGTTGTGACGGTTCTAATTCTTTCAACAACAGCAGTGCGTTCTGACTCCAAGTATTGTTGTAAATGTGTACTATTAACAGGCACAGGTTGATGCATGTAAGGTACATTTCCCCAAAATAACCTTGGTCTACATTGGGCAGACACCCATGCAGCATCTACCATAGTAGGCTGACAGTGAAGAAATCTATAATTACAAAGCTATGTAATATTTCATTGTTTGCTAAAAGGAAGATGCATTTCTTACCTGTTAATTGTAGATTTGAAGAGCAGCGGCATAGAAGCAACATTTTCAAACATCCAAAAGAAACCATTGGAATTATATTTTTTTAATAAACAAATTATTCTATAAAACTCAAAAAACAATTGACCAGTTCCATCTAAATCTGAAAACTTCATTACTTATAAAGCTATTAAATATGCAAAAAAATTACCATAGAGTCCCTTTCGAATAGGATTTGCCAGACTCAGTTCATTACAAGGCGACCCTGCTAATACTAAATGAATAGGCGATATATCCCGAATTCGTAGCTCATCCAAGTACTTCACATCACCAAGTTGTATAATACGGTTCCCAAAATGCATGTTACTAATATTTTTTGCATTAATGTTTATTTCGCAGGAATAATATTTGTCAACAGGCACGTTCAAAATATCAAGAACTAGTAGCCCTGAAACAAATAATAAAATCTTTATCCCCTACATAAATAAAGGTGAGATATAGTCAGAGCTGAGCAGTAGCTAATTACTTTGTAATTAAATTACTAATTAAATTCCTTTTTGTTGATTTGCCTTAGAATTGAATTACTTTTCAAAATACGGTAATTTAATTGGTAATTGCCATTTTTGTTAAAAAGTACTTGACAATTACTTCTTTAAACTAATTTTAAATGATTAAATTACTCTGAAGTATTTAAATTACTTTGCAAGTATTTGAATTACTTGTGGTAATTGAAATTACTCGCAGTAATTAAGTAACTTTTTAGTAATGCAATTACTAAATTACTGACCTCGATTGAGTTTTAAATCTTCAGAACGCAACAAAATAAGGCCTTATTAAGTTACATGTTAAGCAAACCGCAATAAGGTATTCTTGGAACAATATAAGTATAATTCATAATTTCCTTTGATTAGTTACATAACAGCTGATCTTCAATTCCAACAACATGTGCACAAGCAGGGAGGAAAATATTTGGTGCAAACGAGTATGTCTGTAGGGGAAAGTACTCTGAGTCGGCATAGTCACTGAAATGGCATAGCGCCTTTAATTTGTGAAAATCGAAACGATATGGCAACACCGGTGTTGCTCAGCGTGAAGAATACGTGTGCCGTGGTACTGACACGATTCTTAGTTCATTTCTGTTGACTAACGAGTTGGTACGTAGATGTTTATAAAAACCGACTGTTTTAAGTTTTGTGTTATAAATCTTATTGTGTTTGTAATTGGACACCGGTACACGATATAAGGTATGTTTTAATTTATTTTGTATCTTTTGAGAATACTGTTGAAACTAATCTTAAGGGTTTATAGTTTGTTTAAAGTTTAAAATTGTTGAGGTTGTGTTTCGTTTTGCACGTGTGTGTGGATGAGATGGCATAGGAGCTGGTTGACTGAGATGGCATACTATGCCATCTCATCCACCACGACTATTTTATATTAGTCTGTTTATATATTTTATTAAAAATTGTATAAACTTCATTTCAGATATGGCTCCATATCTTAGGAAATCTTCAAGGCAGTCGTGGGATGAGAATCAAATGAGGGAGGCCATCGATGCCGTAAAGAGCGGTAAAATGGGTTGGTTATTGGCGTCCAAAACTTTTAAGGTTCCGTTTACTACATTGCGGCGACGTGCTCAAAAGGGGAATACTTCAAAAGGATATCTAGGTGGGTACAAGGCGACGTTTGACGTCAATTTGGAAAAAGAAATAGTAAATCATTTACAAGATTTGGAAATCAGATTCTTCGGGATGACTTCGGTCGATGTTAGAAGGTTAGCGTATCAAATAGCTGTTAAAAAAAAACTTCCTCACAGATTTTCAACTGAAAATGAAATGGCTGGTAGAGGGTGGTTAAAATTATTTAGACTGCGGAATCCAACGATATCTCTACGCATACCTGAAGCTACTTCAGCTGCAAGAGCCCGCGGTTTCAACCGAACTCAAGTTCAAACATATTTCCGTCATTTAACGGAAATAATGGAAAAACATAAGTTTGAGCCATACCAAATTTGGAACGTTGACGAATCAGGGTTTAGCACAGTACCAACGCAACCAACCAAGATTTTCGCAACTAAAGGTCGAAAACAGGTTGGTGTTTTAACAAGTGCTGAGAGAGGCCATCACTACACTTCAGTTTGCTGTGTAAATGCTCTTGGAACATACATTCCGCCCGTTTTTATATTTCCCAGAAAAAATATGAAATTAGACTTAATGGACCATGCTCCAAAGGGTTCCGTAGGATTTGCCCAGGAAAAGGGTTGGATGAATGGAGAGGTATTTCTTAAATGGTTGCAACATTTTGTTAAACACAGCAACGTTTCACCTCAAAACAAAGTTTTGTTGCTTTTGGATGGTCATTCTAGCCACAAAAACATAGATGTTTTAACATTTTCAAAGCAAAATGGCATCGTAATTTTCTGCTTACCGCCACATTGCACCCACAGGCTTCAGCCGCTAGACGTTAGTTTCTTTGGGCCTTTAAACACATTCTATAATCAAGAATTGAATGTTTGGCTCAAAAGCCACCCTGGTAGAACGGTAACTCACCAACAAGTTACTGGAATTTTCAAGGAAGCATACCTTCGAGCTGCAACGGTTAAAAATGGCCAAAGTGGCTTTGCATCTGCTGGAATATTCCCACTTAATGAAAATATTTTTCCGGACTGGATGTTCGCACCTGCAGATATAACTGGTATACCAGAGCCAGTGGTACCAGAAGAACCAAATGGACTTGAAGTAACCGTCCAAGAACAACCTGTTTCTCCATTGTCTAAAGATTCAGTGGTATCTAAAAATCCAAATGGCCTTTCAGTAATCGCCCAAGAACGACCTGGTCCTTCATCTTCTAAAGAACCAGTGGTAGCAAAAGAGCCAAATGAACTGTCAGTAACTGTCAAAGATCAACCTGGTCCTTTTTCGTCCAAGGATTTAAGTATATCCGAAATTTCGCCATTGCCAAAGGCAACCGTTACAACCAGATCAAATCGGAAAAAAGGGAAATTCGGAGTTCTAAATGCTACTCCGGATATTGAAGAACTGAAGTTAGAAGTGGCTAGTAAGAAAGCTCCAGTTTTAAGAACATCTGCTAAGCGCTCGGCCAAAAGAAAAGTTCGAATGCCATCGTCTTCTGGGAGTGAAAAAGAAGAAACAGTTTATTCTGGATCGGAAGATGAAGATCCGGCCTGCATTTATTGCCTTCAACTATACACTATGTCACGAAGTAAAGAATGGTGGCTACGATGCCAAATGTGCCAAAAATGGTGCCACGCAGACTGTATCGGCCTACCCAGAAGTGCAAAAATTATAATTTGCGATATTTGCAAATAAAACATATTAGTTTTAAGTATATGCCATCTCACCCATAGGGGGTGGGTGAGATGGTTTTTGTAATAGTTTACGTTTTATTTTTTTTATGTGTAATATACATCTTTATTCAGTTATTGTGAACATTTTTTTGTCAAAAATAAAACATATTGTTTGCACAAATTTTTGTTTTTTGTCATCTATAAAAAATAAAATTTTTATAAATTATTTTCAAAAAGTATGCCATCTCAGAGTACTTTCCCCTAGATGGAATGTCTGTGTGTTGTGCCTTGTGTAGTGTTGGCTGCGCAGAGTGTAGCAGTATAGATTGGTAACAATTATTGTGTAAGAAGTGAAAAATATGTTTGTATATACAGATTACAGAATAAAGTATGGTAAAAAAATTATTATTTTTTTTCTAAAACAATTGGCAACTAGCATCATTAGTTGGTGCATAATGATTATTTATTAATTTCAATTTGTTTGTGTTAAACGATGTAATAGCACAGAGCTATCTTAATGCTTTTCATTCATTCATTATATTTAGCCTATTTTACTTACCTAGAACCATTCATACCTCACGAGAAGTGGAATGAAGATACTACTAAATGCAAATATACAACAATCTCTAGTGAAAGTAATTGAAACAGTAATATATGTTGTGCAATTACAATTACCAAGTAAATGGTAATTAATTACTTTTTTAAGTAGTTTTTCCACCTCTGGATATAGTACCTACTGCACTATTTAGGTGTAAAATATTTAAATTTACAGGTTAGATATTAACATCCGTTACCTATCTTAGTTAAAGAAACAAAGCAGAACAGTACAATCAGTAACAAATCAGTGCAAATATTAGCCTACGCAGACGACATCGCAATAATAGCAAGAAGAAGAGATGAACTAGACAGTACACTTAGTATAATACAAAAAAAATCAAAAGAAAAGGCCTTGAAGTCAACGAAAATAAAACAAAATACATGCATTGCAACAGGAAACAAAAAACATTGAGAGAAATAAAAATTGATAAGTACAAGTTCAAAGAAGTAGAAACATACAAATATCTCGGGTTGCTGATACATAGGAGAAATGAAAGAGTGAATACAAAACATAGAATCCAGCAGGGATACAAAGCACTATATGCAAATAAAAAATTACTGAAGAATAAGAGGTTAAGCAGAAGGACAAGAATACAAGTATACAAGACAATGATACGACCTGTTGTAATGTATGCAGCAGAAACAGCAAGTTTAACAAAGAAAGAAGAGGAACAATTAAAAATCATTAGAACAATCATAGGACCAAAGAAGGAACGGGAAGATGAAATAAGACTACTAATGAATCACGAGATAGATCAAATATTGAACGGTGAAAACATTGTAAGAGTACACAAGGCACAAAGAATTAGATGGTATGGACACTTATGCAGAAAACAAAAAACATCTCTACAGAAAATAATCACGGAATGGACACCACTACACACACGACCGAAAGGAAGACCCAAATCAAGATGGAAGGAACAAGTAGAAGCAGACATCAGAAAAATGAAAATAATGAATTGCAGAGAAGTATTGCAAAACAAGAAAGAACGGAGGAAAATCGTACTAAAAGTGAAAACCCAGACCTATAAAGCCAAGAGAAAGTAAAAGACAACGTGGAGTAATCCCCCACAACAAAAAGGTTCAAGAGTTCGCAAGAACAGCTTAAATTTCTTCAGAAATGTACAGCTTGATATTATTATATTATCTTAGTTTATTTCAATTTTTGATTTCTAATTGATGTTTGAATAAAATAATTTGCTGATCAGCCAGTACAGATAACTAACAAAATAAAAACTACATATTTTTTTGACAGATTATCTACTACAGAAAAATGCATTTGAGTATAGGAGCACCATGATTACACCTTCAAAATTTCATAATCTAGCTTCATACAGATTATTTCTAGTTGCCACTGTTACAGGTTACACTGCTAAGGTAAATCTAAAGATAGTAATTTCGTAGTTTTGTTATGAATTCAAGTTTGTATAAATTTTATTCTTTGACGTAAGCCTATGCACGGCAAGGTACAAACTCAATTAAATAAGTATAAATTTTATATACACAGTGTACATAAACAACCGCAATCAGTTTGTCATGAGGGTTTCACAAATGCTTCTCTAAGGGTGTTTTTGGCTTCTGATGGCCTTCCTGTACATGTGGAGCAGCTAAAAAAATTATACATGAAGTACTTTGAAGCGTATGGCATAGAATCTTTTACTGCATCAGCGAACCTTGTAACTTACAAATCATTTGTCTCCTCCCAACATCTAATACGCCTACAACAATCCAGGGAAAGCCATGACAAATACTACTCACCAAAATTAAATTTTTAATACGACTGACATGCCTAGAAGAGCAACTATCTTCTAACATTGACGAACATTTTGTGCTTTTATTTTGTAATAAAAACAACAGTAATATTACTATATTGTATGCAAATATTCAGTATATTAGGAACAAACATAATTATCTTGAATCTATCTTAACTGAGAAAAATTTTGAAGTGATGATTAGTAAACATTGGCTTACGGATGGAGAAAAACATTTATATTGCACTGGTTTGTGACAGCACCATGTTGCACTTGCCATATTATGTTTGTAATGGTTTGATCTGTGTTGTAATATTATAATGAAGATGAAAAAAAAAAAGCAATTACCACTACCTGCAAATATTCTTTTATTTAGGTGAAATTTCGACTGACTAAAAATACTCACTGGGTTCGTTAATTATTTATAAAGTAAACAGTATTGTGCCCTTTATTATACTTCATCTATATGCAATTTAATCTTACAGAGGCTAGCTCGGTAAGCAAGATGACTCATATCTCAAAGCTGGGTTCCCTGATACGTTAATATTAAACTCGTGCAGACGCTATTTCTGTCAAACTCCTAGCACAAATCGGTTTATTTTGGTTAGTGTTTCGTTTTTGTGATTTAAACTAATAAAAGGTGTTTTATGAGCAATTTATCAGGTAAATTTTTAATTATCTCGCTCTTAGCGTCACTGATTTTCATTTGTTTGCAGGCAAAAACCTCCACTTCGTTGTTACAACATTAAATTGTTTTTTTGGAGGGTCGCTATGGGATCAACATAACCTCAAACTTGATTATGGCAATGACTGGATATTTGATTTTTGATGGGTGCGTAACTCTGCCTGGGTCTCGTTCATGAAGGTTTGCTCTAGTAGTCATGCGAATTTCCGGTTGCTAACACCGTTATTTTGATTGAAAAACTAACCTGATTTCTTTGCAGGGCTGCGATAGTTTATTCGGACTGCAGCTCCTGGTGATATCTGCCGGATGCGGGGTCCTACGGTGCTGCAGGAGTTGTGGGGACCACCTATACGCTGTACTGGTATGCTGCTGCTAAAATCTATTGAAATCTTTGTGCTTGTAACAATTATCTAGCACTGTTTTGTTTCAGTGACGAAGTAGGAACAAGGGACGCCAAAACGTGCATTTGTTTTTGTTCACTTGGGTTCTCAGCCGAATTCGCACAATCCACCGACGCTACTCAATTTTTGGAAAAACCGAAGCAAATGGGGCCTCGGAAAAATGCTAATCCACTTCGGAAAAGTTTGACCTAGGATTTAAATGCGTTTCCGACACTCCACACTTACATTTGCAGGCTTTATCGTACCTCGTTTGCAGACTTTTAAGCTGCCCGTTGTGAATGCTGCGCGGGTCTTCTGCTGGAGACGGTCCGCTCGCTGCAGATGCTGTTTGTGACGTTCTTGCAGTCCTCCCCGACGTAATGTAGTGCAGGCCTCTGGCTCTGGAGTCTTACTTTTGCCGGGAACGATTATCGGAAAACCCAGCTGAACGGCCGCCGATATAGTTGAAGAAGCGATAAGAGAATTTCATATTTTAGTGCTGCGAAAACCTTCACAAACACTGTTAAATGTACTCTGAGATAGGCACAATAAAAGGCAATTCTTTTTACTCGCAATGTGCTCGTTTAATGGTATAAAAATGTGTTTAAAAGTGAAGCACAAATCTAACAAACTTCTCATAAAAATTAATTCAATTGTTCTCCTTGTTTTTTCAACAAAACAGCATTAGGTTGCTAGGTTACTATGATTATCTTATGTTAAAGGAAATTAATTTTGTTAAATGGAAGTAAATTTGAGTACTTAAATTATATTTACAATTTTCTTAAAACTAAATTATTGTCCTTAATCTTATAAATAAATTGTTCGGTAGCGTTTCGCACACAAAGGTTTTTTTTTTTATTTTGTCATTGCTGTTCTTTGCACTATTACACTTTGTATTTTTAAATGCACTGATTTTTTTTGAGTTTACATGTTTGCGTCATTATCTTTTCTCTTCTGTTGGCTTCTAGCATTTGCTTACTAATTTCACTATTTTTGTTTTTGACTTAACAAATTATGCTACTTTTATAATGCAGCCAACAACCTTTGGTCAAATACATTTTATAAATTGGTCTGGCTTTACATGTGCGCAAACCTTATTCAAATTTTATTAATTTAGTCACAAGCCAATCTAAACCATTTGAAATTTGCTTTGCCTGTGTGTACCTTTCTCCAACTAATTTAATCTTTCTTGCATCTCATTATCAATGCATTTACTGTTTTACTTTAGTTTTAAAATTTGCAATTAGATAAAACATCCCAACTCTGTGCTTGTTGAATCGGTCAATTATCTTGCACTGCAAACAGAGCCAAGTCGTGGGCCTCATACCATCTCAATACGCCCCATTTGGGGCACTGTCGCATTTAGTCAAAAAAACGCAGTGCTATGATCACATGTTGTGATTTTAGAGGGAGGACCAGCTTGCGCATTACTGCTAAAGCAGTGATGTGTGCATTTAAGCTGCAAGTGTTAGTTTTTTTGTGTCCCTCGGAAGGGAAACAGGTTAGAATTATCTCTAAAATATTTGCTATGCGGCATTTTACACAAATTACCCCTTTATAGTTAGTTTATAGTTACCCAAACATTATTTAGATGCAATGGATGTTCAGAAACCATACTGCTGTGCCCCGCTTGTTTTAAATCATATCACAAAAGTAATGATGATTAGTATAGTTATTTTCGAGCTAAATGTTTTTTGTGTATTTGTAATATTTGTTTTATAACTTGAAAATAAAAAACGTTTCAGTTTTATTTTGTTTTTTTACTGCTATAGCAACACTGCTCTAGCAGTACCTACGCTGTCCCATCACGTTAAAAAAATCGATGCGGGGGACAGTACTTCTATGGCAGTAGTGCTTCTTTTTACACGAATCACATTATAAAAACGAACAAATACTCCTGTTCAAATTTTATAAAAATTCATCCAGCCATTTAGAAGCTACAGGTGTGTGTTTTTGAAGTTACCCACAAGTTTTCCACTGTCCATCAACGTGTTAAGTACCTTGAGTGTGAATTTTGAATTTCTTGTTTTAATTTTGCTATGATTCTTTTGTAATGCAAGTTATAACAATTTAATTTTAATTAAGAATATTATAAAGTTTGGTGTAAAACTGATTAACTTTTAACATCAGCAGAGTGCATGCATTCCTGCTAATTAGTGTTTTTAATTAAATAACATAGCAGCCTGAAATTCGCTTTCTTAAAATTAGAAATTAGAATGTGTGATGATTTTAA